>APFE031416215.1:0-13137 GCA_000404065.3 Pinus taeda | reverse complement strand
GGTGAGACTACTATCAGTTGTGACTATAGTTGTGCATGAGATTTGCACAATCATTGATTGATATTGCCAATGAGGATTACGCAGTACAAGCCAAGGGAATTCGAACTTGGATCAGTTCTATTCTCAACAGGTATTGCGCAGTGGAGGCAGGAAAACAGCGGAGGAGATTTGAACCTGTGACTTGATTCAGATCTGAGCTAGTTTGTGTGTAGCAGGTGGAGATAGTACTAAGTACTTGTGAGGAGTATTGTACTATGTATTGTTACATGTTCTCTAACATCATAATATACAGATAATTGAGGGGTTTTCAGCTGTATGCTTTCCCCATTACATACTGTGTTGATATGTGTGATTGATGTTTCAATGTGCGCATGCGATTGTTTCTTAATTCTGCAAAATTGATGATCAATGTAGAGGAGGTTATGTATTATGCATGATTCTGCAAATAGTGTATAATCAGGATAATCTCTATGAATAAGTGTCATATTATTCAAAATTTCTACAAACAGAAATTGTCCAATTCACAAATCTCTACATAAAAGGCAACGAAAGTTAGTTTTGATGGACAAATCATATCAAAAGTGGTTTCGTTCACTTTCTATCAAAATTCTATCAAAACCTTATTATATCATGGCACATATGCATAAAATGGAGGAAAAAGATAATGTAATCAAGGGTAAATTTATACGTATTTCACCACCTAATAGTCTCCAAAGTACCAAAATAAACAATAGAACCCTGAGTTACGGAGTGGAATTTTATTTATAGATGCACATTGCTTGGGAATCCTTACACAAGGGTCAATCATGAGTTCACATTGGGGCCAGTGTAGTGATATAACCCACTTCACTTGTTCTTGGTGTCATGGTTTTCATGTTCTCATGGGGTCTCCTTGAGAAGCATATGACTCACCGAGAGAAATATCTCTGGGGGTTTTGGGTTAGATACATTGCCTTCACATCTGAATGTAACTTAAGACTATTCCTTGAGGTTGGATGGTTATAAGTCACAACAATAGTTTCCATAATCTTAGGGACCTTACACAAGTGACAAAAAGGGGGACATCGTATTCGAATTATGGCTAATGGAAACCTATTTCATAAATATGTCAACATTGTGATAACACAATGTTTATACAAAGTGATATCACAATGTTTATACAAAGTGATACAGATTCCACCACTCGTATGAACAAATATAGGATAGTTTAGTGATAGATGGATTGCAAAGACAAAGTTTGAGAAAGTGTATGCAAGTCCTATGATGAAAGGCCGCATACATACACACGTATTAAGAAGAAAATATACTTACATAACCCACTCCATGGTAATTTTCATATCAAGGGCCTTTATCATGGTATTGGCCCATAGTAATTGGTATGTCAACAGCTCTTTGATCCTGTCAAAGAATACTAACGACATTACTAAAGGATTGACCTAAGGTATTGTCTAAGGAAAATATATATATAAGGAGATAAATATCAAAGTGTTATGTGTGAAATTTATGGATTATTAATGTGTAATATGATCTAAAACAAGTGTTCACCGAGGAGCATGGAAGAGGCTCAAATCTAATAGATCTAAAAGAATAATGAAGACTAATGAATATGCTTTTTTGATATGTTTGTGATCATAGCTAAGAATGATATATTTTTGGTGATAATGATACTCTGATATGAATGCATGACAATAAATTTGTGAAGTATGTGTTGTGGTTGCAACGAAAGTATGATTCAATGCTTTCAAATATGTACACTTGTTTTCCTTTGTAAGGTTGTGTACATATGTGAATCTACTTATGGGTAGTCACATATATATTCTCCGAAATATTTTCAGTGTGTTCAGAATTTGTACGCAAGTGTTATGCATTATTCTTGCGTACATACATTGATATGTTTTATGGAAGTCACATATTGTCTTCTAGGGTTTTGCAGTATGGCTTGTTAATGACATTTGATCAGTTATGTTATGTTTGCTATTGTGTATCAATGATGTCTCTATCATGATCATATGTGTTTGACAATATTGGTTAGGTTGAGTTGGTTATGGAGTGGAATGTTGAAGAGTAAGGATGGTACTATGTTGTGATCTGTAATTGGATCAATGATATATGATTGATTCAGTATTTGGTTCAGTGGTTGCTTCAATATAATAGTGATTTAGATTCAAATATCAGTATATTTACGTATGTACACAATTCCACTTCAGAGGAATAATGTAGATATGTAGATGTGCTTCATAGATGTAGCATATACATTCAAAGATGTGTTTGATCAGGGTTTGTAGTGATAATTATTTGTTTCTATGATGAAAAATATATGGTCTGGTATACTTATGAGTGGTTGTGCATTGATATGATTTGATATGGATTGGTTTCATCTAGTTTCATTGGTTGACTAAGATTTAGTGGTTGATTTTATGATTCAGTGGGTTGAATGATTCAATGATTCGATTCAGTGTTTGGTTTCAGAATTGTTACTTGGTTTAATCTTAATGATGGAAGTGGTTCTGGTATGAAAATATGATGAAATGTGGCCTGCAAGTGTTGATGTTTTGAGTAAGGTGGATCCTTTATGAAATATTATGAAATGTGATCCACAAGAGGAGACGCGGGTTCGAGCCTTTATTGAGGGAGTCAAAGCTTCCTTCTAGTAGTAGCTGGAGAATTAGTGTAGGGGGTAGAAACTCCCTTCTGATAGGAGCTGGTAAATGAGATCACGGGGTTGGAGCTCCCTTCTAGTGGATGCTAGAGAACGAGAAAAGGTTTTAGCCTTCTGCAATCGGGTTCCTTCATAGTTGTATGAGTTTGCACTAGTGCAAGATTGTAAAATGTTTTCCTTTATAATAAACTAAGAATGCAAAGATGATGGTAGCGGTGGTTTTCTCCCACATTGGGTTTCCACCTAAAATCCTGGAGTTCATGTGTGTTGATATTTTTCTCCTGCGTTGATGATCTATGTTCTCTTTAATTCTTCTTAAACAATGAATAATGAATTAATGATGCACTCGTTAAAGATGAAAAGTTAATGAAATATATGAAAAGTTAGTTAACTATATATATATTGTTTTCCTTTACTAAATGCGTGTACATATGCTAGTTTCATGAATGATAGTAGCATACATAAATCAAAATAATAAATTTAAAAGTTGAAGTGAGTTAAAAATACTAATTCAGCCCCCTCCTCCCTCATTATTTTTCCCCAAAATTGGTATCAGAGAAGGTCACTCCAACAGAAGCTTAACCACTTGCAATGGATCAGGGACAATGGGAAAGAAGAAATAAACTCAAAGGAATAAGTCAATTCAGGAGAACAATGACAGTGAAGAATCTCATGCTATGACAATAACTACATTTATGGGTCAACAAAAATATGCAGCAGAAGAACAAGGCAAGTCAGAAACAATGGAAACTAAAGGTATGTTTATGCTAAGTAACGATGACTATTAGGAATGGAAATAAGAGCTGATGTCTAAGTTAATGAACCTAGGATGTGATGTTTGGAATTTAGTATGTAATGGTTGCACGAAAACGCATCCATCAGGTGAAGAATTATAAAATAATAATGTATCATTAAATGAAATCTTTGGTTACATAAATGATCCAACATTAGGAAAGGTTATGCATTATGAAACTACAAAAGAAGTCTGGGATAATTTGTAGGTCATTCATGAAAGGAAGAAAAAGGAAGATTGTTCATCAGAACCAACAGGTAATCATGTTTCTAAAGAAAATAATGATGTATCAAAAGATGAGTATGTTATGTGAGATGGAGTTATTGATTCAGAAGAAGATAGGTTAGAACAAGTTCTTAATCTTAGAATAAATCTTGATTTTTATTTGAAAAGGATTATCAATCTTAAGGATAAGTTGGAGGAATATGATAACACAAATCATATCAAATCGGTAAATGCTGGAATAGAATCTAAACAGTATTGTGAAGGTCTTAAAGCTAAGATCGTCTCTCTAAGAGAAGATCTTGAAAAGTCAAACAAGAGAAATAAAGATTTACTTCAAGAATTTGAAGAACAAAAGGATGGGTTGAAGGAAGAGATGATTGAATTAAAAGAGAATTTGGAAGAAGGAAGAAAGGTTGAAGAAGGAATAAGGAAGAAATATGTGGAAAAGGAAGAACAATACTAAAAAATGGAAGTTGAGGTAAACATTCCAAAAGGTAAATTAGAAGAAAAGGGTAAACATTTGAAATTTCAAAGTAGTACTAAGATTTTGGATAACATTCTTAGTAGCCAAAGGTATCCCTCATTTAAATGTGGTCTTGGTTTTCATGAAACTGTAAAAGGAGAATCTAGTTCACAGGCTTGTGCAAGGATCTTGAAGGATAACAATACGAAATATAAAATTCCCATTAAAGAGATAAGAAGTCAACCAGATCAACATCCAAGGAAGATGAATTTTCAAAACAAATAATTTTCTCCCAATAATAGAAATATTAATCGATTATCTCTTATGTTTAATAATGTTGAATGCTTTATATGTCATAATTATGGACATGTTGTAACTAATTATAGAAGTAAAATGTTCTGATCTCAAGCAAATAGTCACGTTGCAAGAAAGTCATCAGTTCTCAGGTACTCAGTTTTCTTTAAGGGATATTGTTTTTCCTACAACATATTTGATCACAAAACTATTGATTTCAGTGGAAGGAATATGAAACAAAAATATAATCATATCTTGACTCCCTTTTGTGGTCATATAAGATTTTATACTTGTAATAAGTTTGGGTATGTAGAAAAATAATGTAGGAGCAAGTCAATAGACCTCCACAAACAACATGGCAAGCAATCACATAAGAATATTGTTTCCAATAGACCTGAGAAGAATGGATCCACCATCACTTTTCATAATAATTAGGAAGAAGAAGAACAAACAAGGTGTGGTCTTGCTTTGTGCTCACTTGAAGATGAAGAAGAATGGTACATAGATAACATATGCTCTCATCACATGATTGGAGATAAGGAAAAGTTTGAGTTTCTCAAGAAAAACAATGATGGTAACGTGATTCTTGAAGATAGAGTTGTAGCAAAATTTAAGGTAAAAGATAGATTCAAACTTGATAAGTATGAAAAATCAGTTCATGCATTATTAGTTCAAGGGCTAAAGGAGAATATTCTAAGTGTAGGTCAATTGGCTGACAAAGGACACATAATTGTATTTACATCAACAAAATAAAAAATTATAGATGAAGAAACTAGAAAGGTTATAGAAAGAGGATACAAAATCTAGACAAATTATATTTGTTAGCGGAGAAGAATTTAGGTAGAAATAATATATAGTATATGATCTCACACGATCAGTAGTATATGATCTGAGGTGGAGTTATGCATGAGAAACTTTGTGATAGTTCTCTAGCTTGATTGTCTATTCAATTAGTGATAATTGTACTGCTAACATTGCATTCATGAGATAATAGTGAATAGGAACAGGTATGATATGTTCAGGGCACCTTGTTTTCATACAAAGTTCAACATTTTACTTTTTGTATGTGGATACTATGAAGGATAGTCATGTATATACGCAAGTATTTATCTAGACAGTCGCATGAGTTTCTTTGAGATAAAGAAATAATGGGAAAGACTTAAGGGGATTTTTTGATATTCTTCAATCAATTATTATTGGCTTTTTGGTTCTTATATGGACTTGCTATAGATGGTTAATAATGCTTAGGAATGACCGTTAGTTCATGATGGTTCATGTTGCAAAATTTTATTGCTATTGTCATTCTTTGATGAATTTACTAATTCATGAAGTGGATATAATCATATTTGATAGTGAATAGTTCTCATAGGTTCAAGGGGAGCTTGTTCTATGCTTCTGTTCATTATGATTTTGGTTGACCCGGGTTCGATCTATACTACGCACTAACAAAACCCTTAATCATTGGCCCTTTTGGAAATGACCTGCAAGAAAATCGCAGTCTCACTCAAAGTGACTATGGGAGGATGTAGAACTAAGTTTCTGCTACCTTGAAGGATGATTTGATGTGGTGTTTTATATTATGTTTTATTCTTAACATTCATAAATCACTACGTTTTTTTCATTTAATCACTTAAAAATACCATATAAATCCATAAATCTTCATTGTACTAAAATAAACTGAAATTGTAATCAACTACTATGCTACAACAGATAGTAAGAAAATATACACATGAAGGCACCAATTTTATTGTGGTTCACCCGAATGTGCGGCTACACCCACAAGAACTATTTCTTATATTAAGGAATCTTGTAAAACAAATAGTTCTTAACCTATGCACTAAGCTGCAAGTCATATGTGCACTCAGTTGCAGAATTAGGCCTTTGCGCACTTAGCTACAGAGCCTCACTTCTTATTCCAACTACAGATCACAATAATTTAACCATAAGATATATATGCATCAATTCAATGATTTTCTTCTTATCATTTGACCATATATATAATATTACATCAAGGGTTACATGATTACAATACCATGGTCTAAATACCATGGAATCCCTAAATCAAGTAGCTAAAATCATTGATCAATTACATTATCACATGATTTTACAAAAAGGAGGGGCTTTGACCCACTCCAACTCCCTTATACCATGTGGTATATTCCAACTGCTTCAATGCGTGATCCATTTCGCACTTCGCTGCAGAAAATGTAAAGTCTTTGCAAAAAAATAGGCCAAGTTGGGATATGCCCAACAAGCCCCCAACACTCACATGTGACTCATCCTGAGTCACTCAACTACTTTGCCTCTAATTTTTTGTGCGATGCTATTGTAGGCATCATTGAACTTCTACAAAGTCTTTATGACCCGCTTCTTTTGAATTCTTGCGCGCTTGTTCCAATAATGCTTCTGTCACATGTTCTACAACCTTTTGCATCATCATTGTCTCCCCATGTGAAATATCTTGAAGCTTATCATCTACTACCTACGATAGTTGGAGAGCTGCATCCTTCCATGGTTGAGTCCTCTCTATTAAAACCTATTCTTCCTTTTTCAGTTCCTCAATCTTCCTTTGGAAGGCCTTTTCCTCATTGATTTTGGTGAGCTTCTACAAGATTGGTAAGGTCTTCACAGATGCCCAAATCTCTTCCCATTATTGTTGCTTATGTTGAATGTATTCCTGTAGTTTCTATACATTTGGATCTTCCTACAATGAAGTCCAAATCTGTAAACTCTCATCTAAAATTTTTCCACAGTATGCCACTGTTGGGGAGATGTTGGCCATTGCACCCTTTAGGTCAATCGCTCTTTGCTCTCTTACTTCTTGCGGTGTGGTTGGATGTAGCTTCATTTGCATATCAATAATCTACATTTCATATTTAAACTATATTTCAGTGATCTTTTCATTATATCCCTTCACTCAAGGTTGAGCTTCGCTAACTTGTCCTCTACTCGCTCTTCTTCTCATATATCAAGGTCTGGAATCTCTTTGCATGTTTCTTTAATCACCTCCTTCATCTTCTATTGCTGCTAAAATTCATGATCCCTCTCCTCAATCATCTCATTGACCTTCTATTGTAGTGAAGCCCACTCTATTTCTATCTTAATGTTCAATTGCGAAGTGTGTTGTTCACGCATATTCAACTCTTATATTATCTCAAAGTGTGGCTTATGTAATATATACAATGGTATTGTTGTGATGTTCATCTTGACATGCTTCCACCCTTTCTCTTTCTATTGTAACTCAGTGGAGTCAAACTATAGGGCTTCAATAGGCCTCGCTACAAGTTTAGGCTCTATATTCCTTTCTTCTACAATCCTTTTGTCTATCTGTGTGGGTTGTCTAACTGTCACTGCCAAAATTTTAAGTTTTGCGATCATCTCTTTCACACATGTGATAAGTGCGTCGTAGTGATCTTCCCACTTATTCCACGACTATGTTGGTGCCTTCTGAATCCTATCCCCAATATGCTCCAGGTCCCCATTAGTAAGGACTGTTGCCATGGTATCCATCATCTTGTCTTCCTTTTTCTTTTGCTTGATCTTCATGGTAGCTTCGCCTTGTGCATTCGTCTTTTCTACAACAGCTCATTTTGTTTCTATATTTTCATACTCCTTATTACTTTCATACTCTTCAAGAGGATCCCGTTGAACCTCGTCATGTTTCTCCTCTTCCTCTGATTCCTACCCATCCTTATCTTTGTCATTACCACTCACTTCACCATGCTATGAGGTCTCCTCTTTGGTCATTGTATCTTCTTCCTATATCTCTGGCACAATAATCCATTCTGTCGGCCACTATTGTACCTACGCTAAGAGATCATCTTTTGTTACTAAGTATGGTAGGGGATGACATTTATTCTTTGCGCCCCTCCAAGCCTGTATATATACTTCGTGAAAATCAACCTTAAAATTCGTAGTAGCACTACATTATTCGTATAGGCATGGCGAGAGGCGAGGGTATTGGTTCACCAACATATGTAAATCCATGTGATATAACATCAAAAAAATCTTGTTCTCCATTGCTCACGATAGTTGGGTGGTATACCATAGTGAGGCATACCACGTAGATTCACAAACATCTAAAGCCACTGAAGGGAACTATGAATCCTTTGGCTCTCTCCATGCCATCATCGTTATAATAAAAATTAATCATGCATAATGAAATGTTGTACCTTTTTCCTGGAGCTTTTGGTAGTCGTCCAAAAATTATTTACAAAAGTATTCATCCCAGTTGTACTAAATCCCATTAGTGCACTACATAGCTAATGAAACCACTGATGCAGGATTTCATTAGCCCGACAATTTCCCATGACTTTCCTAGCCAATATGTGTGTCGTGAAGCAAACTTCCTGGTCACGGATTGAGTTTATATCATATCCCCTCTTTCCTTTTGTCAAACCAAACTTTTTCTTCGTGTTGTCAGCTATGGTGTGATTCTGATCTTTTCCAATGAATTTTTCCACAGCGTTCCACCCTTGATATGGAAGTCTAGTGATTAGCCATATCAACATTGGATCTATAGGGATCTTATTTCCCATCCATAAGCATCCATTGTGCACTAGCACGGGAAACTATCGCACACAAGCCATTCAACTCGGACTTTTGTTGAAGTGCGACACATTCAGCATATTCATCAAACATGACCTCGTCAAACCCATATTCCCACTCTTGTAGCTCTAATCTCGTCACATCACTCTCCGAGTAGTTTACCTGTTTCAAATTACGGTCTGGTATGAATTGTGGGTATTTCTTCCTGTCATTGAATTCATAGTCTACAAACTTCAACTGGGTTATTTTCCCAAGTAATTCTCCAATAAATGATACTTCCTCTAGCAATAGAGGTGTGAAGGTGCCAAAGTTTGCATCCTTTGAGTCTTTCACTAGTTTAGCATTCAGTTTTCTCAGTGGAATGTATGGTGGTAGAGGTGATGGAAATGTTGAACCATCTATTTCCAGCTACTCTACATGCTCTACTTCATCCTCACTATCTTTGACTTTCTCAACTTCTTGTTAAGGTTTGACAGGTTTCTTATCTTGTTTCTTCTTTTCTCTCTCTTCCTTGGTTGGTTTCTTCTGTAGAGATCTTCATTGTTTTTGTGATGATGTTGTTGTGGTTGACATTGTTGTGGGCATACTCGCGGTTGCTATGGGTGCACCCATGATGGCTAAGGGTGCACCTGCGGTTGCTGAGGATGCACCAACTATTACTTTAGCTACTACCTCCATAACTTCAGCTAATCCATTTTCGTTGAATATATGAAATAATTCTTCAATTGATAGGATGTTCATGCAGTAATTCTCTGAAATTTCTTCACAATAGAAACACTTGAACTCTCAATTAAGCAAAGTCTTATTTCTTGGCAGGAGATTGATTTTTATAGTGATTTTGAGTTTCTAACATCATCATTAACTCAAATTGTGTTTAGATTGTGTTCAGTAGCTACATATCTATCCCTAGATCTTTCCAATCTATCCTCATAAATGTAACTTTCCACGTGTTTTAACATTAACTTTTCTTTTTAATGATTATAATTTTTCTTTTTAGGTGAACTTCAACACATCCATATTATAGAAAACATCCCATCTTACATCTCGGCTCCTACAAACTTTGACATAATCTAAATTGTAGTGAAGTAACTTCCTAAGTCGAAGTTCTCTACAGTGTAGTTTATAGTCCAGTGCCCACTTTCAACTGTAGGTGGCACTAAGACTTTTCTCCTTTCTTCTTAGAGAGAGGCTATAGGGACAAGGTTGTCCATGTATAGCTTCAACCTGCTATCATTTACTCTTCCTTGGATCAATTCTCCATTTAACTTCACTAATTGAACTAAGCCTCCATCAATAATATTCTTGATAATGTAGGGCCCCAAACAATGCATCTTGAATTTTCCTGGAAATTTCATAAACTTATTGTCATAGAGGATAACAATGTCTCCTACCTGGAATTTCTTCTACTTAATATGTTTGTCATGCCAAGCCTTTTCTCTTGTTTTTTGTACGTGCTGACAGAATTCTGCTATAAATTTGTCTTCTTCCAAAGCAAACAACTACGACATTCTTTCCTCCAATATATCAGGGTCTCCCATATCTGTAAAAGTTTCAATCCTGAAGCTAGGCATGATGTACTCCATGGGAATCACAACTTCATTCCCATAAACTAACCTAAAGGGCGTCTGACCTGTGAACTCTTTACATATGGTCCTATTATCCCGTAAAACTATTTTGCTTCTAAGGTCCCAGTCATCTCTATTCACATTGCATACCTTAGCTAGTACATTCTCCAAAATATTATTGAATGCTTCAAATATTCCATTGGCCTAAGGGTGATAAGGGGTACTCTTTTGATGATAAACTTGGAATTCCTCAATCAATGCTTCAATAATTTTATTCAGGAAGTGGGAACCTTGGTCACTCATCAAAATATTTGGACATCCAAATCTAGAAAATATATACTCAAAAATAAACTTCGCAGGAGTCTCTGCATCGCAGCCTTTTATTGGTTATGCTTTAAACCATCTAGTCAAATAATAAGTTATTGTAATTATGTACCTCGTACTAGTCCTCTTTCTAGGTGGGTTTATGGGTCCAACAAAATCAATAACCCATTTATCAAAGGCCTAAAATGTAACTTATGGTACCAATGACATATCATATCTTCTTCAAGGTTTTCCCATTCTTTGACACATATCACATGCTCTGCAGTACTCCTTCGCATCTTTATGTAATGTAAGCCACCGCAATCCTTCTTTCAAAATATTATGCACAATATCTTTTTCTGCATAGTGTCCACCATTTGCACCACCATGAGCTTCTGTTAATTTTTGGCGTGTTCTATGCTAGAGCAATTTATTTCAATTTTCATAGTTAGCAATCACATCAACATTAAAGTAAACTACAGATAGAATAGAACATACCATAAATTAATAGCTTCTACTAGAATCATATGTCTTTCATGTTTAGGAACATATATGTACAATATTTCATCTAGTCCCATATTATATAGTTGTCCTGCTATTAATCAAATGTCAGTTTCCTTAACCACTAATTCTTTTTTTTGTTGTGTAGTATACTCTAAAGGAGCCATTCTTATGATAAAAAACTGAGTTATATCTACAAATTGGTCATTTGCAACTGTCACTGCAAATAATTATGCACCAGGGAGATTATCCTCTATGTTGTTTGGTTCTTCCCTTGTTTCCAATCTTGATAGATGATCGGGTCCTACATTCAGTCTTGCTAGTTTAACAATGATTTCAAAGTCATATTCCTAGAATAACAATAACCATTTGCAAATATTTCCTCCTAAGATAGGCTTATTAACCAAATACATCATTTCAGAATGATCTGTAAACATTTTAATGTGTGATCCCAGTAAATAGTGTCTAAAATTCTACAAATCCTACACCATAGTCAATCCTTCCCTTTTTGTAGTGGTGTAGGTTTTCTCTTCTTTAGATAATTTTCTACTTGCAAAAGCTATAGGATGATCAATTTCTCCTACACTAGGTTGTGGCAATACTACTCCCAAAATTATAGGCACAACTACCATTTTTTCTTTTAATATGTCAAGATTCTTCTGGCATTATTTATTCCACTGAAAAGTTACATCCTTCTTTAACAATTTCTCCATAGGCGCAGTGATCTATGCATACCCCTTGATGAATTTCCTGTAATACCCAGTATGTCCCAATGTAGTGCGGAGTTATCCTACTATATTAGATGGAGGAAATTTCCAATGATAGCAACCTTAGTAGGGTCCACAATTACTCCTTACTTACAAACAATGTGTCCCAATAATATGCCAAAAGGTACACAAAATATGCACTTCTTTAGGTTCATAGAGATCTGATATTGTCTACATGTGCTAATCATAAGTTTTAAACTTCCAATATGTTTGCTTAGCAGCCCAAATATTGTCCAATCTGTTAGTGTCAGTGTCTTCACACTGCCATCAGTGATCAAAATTTGCTCTTTTTCATTTCATAGTAGAAGATCCATACTAATGAGTTTGCATTCCATTAAGTCATGGATTCACTGATGAGAGGGTTTTCTTCAAATGTTTCCCTCATGATCTATACTTGCTAATCCTCTTTCATATATTTCAGTCATAGCTCATGTTCACTTTGCAATTCATTTCATTAGGTCTTAGGTTTTGGTCTCATTAGGTTTTAGGGTTCCACCATGGTCAAATCCAATAATTACATGCCAATAATGATTAGCAAGGACATGAGGAGGCCAATAATGACTGGTAAAGCCATAACTTATCATTTTAAAAGCCGAAGGTAGTTCTGACCTCAAAACTGGTTTTGAGATGAAAACAAAGTATTTTGTTTTTATCTTCATTTATGATGTAATTTTCTCTTTTCATATGTAATATTGGTTCCTAGCTGCTCCTAAGCATCTTTTGATGTTGCCAAGCACCTGTGACTGCAAAAATCAAGTCATCTTGAGCACCAATCCACCTGCAAGAACAAAAGAAAACAAGCATGAAAAACAAAGTATTAAAAAGGACAAATAGACATTAGAAAGGTGGGTTTTTCAAAAGCAAAAATCAAATGGAGTTCATATAAAACCCTCCCACCCTAATTTCAAAATCATTATGCCATGTTTGAAAAAGCCAAAGGAGAGAGAAACATCAAATGAGCAAGTGTTTGTGAGAAAGGAAGTCGGGTGTTGCGGTTGGAGAGAAAAACGTTGTGCTTC
>APFE031416210.1:0-33384 GCA_000404065.3 Pinus taeda | reverse complement strand
TGCTATCTTATACAACTTTACATTAAATTTTAAAATCAAAATATTTATTAGAAAATTAGTATTGCTAATTTTTAAAATTAAAATTTAATATAAATATAAATATAGTTTTAATTATATTTAGAATAATTTAGCTGTATTTTCTTTTAAATTTGAATAAATAAAAAATTGGTCAAAGTAAATGACCATGACCACCATCAATATTAATGGGTAGAGAGGCACATTGTACAACTCATGACCACAATCAATATTAATGGGTAGAGAGGCACATTGTACAACTCAGTGTGAGGGGATAGGTATGTCACTTTTCCAATAAAATATTAATAAAAAAGTTAATGTCTACAATAAAATATTAATAAAAAAATTAATGTCTACCGGAAAAAATGAAAATAATCATGGTGACAAAAACTACAATACAATTCAATAAAAAGAATCAATATTATTGGGTAGAGAGGCACATTCTACAACTCATTATGAGGGGTTAAGTATGTCATGTCTCCAATAAAATATTAAAAAAAAAAATTATGTTTCCCGGAAAAGATTAAAAAAAAAAAAAAATATGTTTCCCGAAAAGAATGAAAATAACCATGGTGATAAAAACTACAATACAATTCAATATAAATAATCAAAATTCCTACTCCAAAATCTTTTAATATATATTTTAATTAAATATTTGTAAAATAAATCTTTGAAAGAAAAACCATATCTTATGGATATACTAAAAACTTTAGGCATAAAGATTTCCATATAAAAGTTGTAATATTTGAAAATATGAATTTGATATAGTTTTATTATAAATTTTGTTATGGTGCCCTGTAAAAAACATCATTAAATTTAATATAACTATTATATTAATATTGTTAAACTTAGGGATTAGATCGAGCTAGGCCCATGATAGATAGGAGTTTAGATAGATCTAAGATGGTATAATTTGGTAAGCCTTGTTTTGCTAAGGTATTTTGTGTTGAAAAGGTCACTAGTTAGTAACTCCACTATCAAAAAACCAATAATGTTAAAGGCTAGTATGTGAACAAGCCCATGCAATCAACCCGTGATTTTGACTACTTAAATGCCTTTGGGTTTCCCCTACCAAAAAAAAAAAAACTATCATATAATTTCCAATTAATTTCACATATTCAAACAAAAGTAGAGTCTAACCATAGATGAAATGGGTCTTTGACCTAGAGATTGTAACTTCTTCTTGTTTAAAATATATTTTTGAATGCATAATTGGTTTCATTACCTTTATTAGTTAAACAAAGCCTTTTACATAATTTCAAATTCCTAAAAATATTATATATAAAAGACCATTTAATCTATTTGATAATTCCGAAAATGACCATTTCAGCTATTGGTTAAACAAAAGGGTTTCCACTATCTCGAAATTCCAAAAACAAGATATAAAACAAGGGTTGGTTAGCCCTAGTTACAAAAAGTAGTAAAAAGTCTATATGGTGGAGTCCGACAATAAGAAGAGGTGGTGTTCTTCTCTCCTTCTGTTGAGAAAATTTTTAATGAGTAGTGGTTATTGACTAGTGATAGCATCGCAGACTCCTGACTCTGTTTCCTTCAATCTGCGGAGCTTCGGAGGTTGGTTTCCTCAAAATTGTGTAAGCTTCTTGCATTAATTCAAATTTCTAAGAGTTTCCCTAGTTCTGCAGTATGAATAGAGAGGATTTTACACCATTATATGGAAGAAATTGTAAGTGATTTATGGTTTGTTCATTTGGCCTTCAGAGCCACTTTTCGATCAAGCTTTTTGAAGGTACACCAATAGTAACTATATTCGAATATGAAGCCGCTAAGACAAGGGTGAGTTATTTTATCTTCCCCATTATGTTAGTGTGATGTGAAAGACTGATTTTGTGTTTTCTTTACCGTGAATTGATTTTAGTGATTTTCAGTTGGAATTTTGAATTCAAGCTATAGCTTGATGTTAAAATCATATAATCTATTTTATAGAATATTGAGATTTAGAGATCTGTTTTCTGAATCTATTACATTTTTTTTTTTAATTTTCTAAATATTTAAAACCATTTATTGTGATTTACTTTTATTAGAATTAAATAAACCTTATTGACTAGTTTTAAGATTTAGTAATTTAAAAAATTATGTGATAGCAGATCTCTGAATAACTCTACACTCAAAAGCTTCTATTCAGTTAGATCTTTACGCCGTAAGGCGTTTCCCTCTGAAATAGACTCCCCCAAATGACTTTCTGTCCTAATCGTAGCCGTTAGATCTTTTGTTAGACGATTGAACACAAATCAGCAATGTAATAAAATCTAATAAAAAAATGTTTTAAGTAACTCACCACTTGACATCTGTGCGCCAAGCCTCTGCAGAGTTCATAGGAGTTTATGGCTATTTCCGTTTACGGTTTATGGCTGTTGGTGACTCTACTGCCACCTGGCTTGAATGCACCCATGGTTCTGATTGCATTGACGTACTAGACGGATGGCCTTGCCCCTGGTAGTTTGATGGTCTCCATCAACTAACCCTCACGAATAGATCTGGTCCCTGTTCCTCAGACATGGCAGCAAAAGCCGGGGTCCGATCCTCACCAGCTTCCATTTCGATCATTTCAAGAAGATGCTCCAATAAATGCATATTACAGCTGCAAGCCAGAGCTGGTTCTTGAACCAGATGTTCACCACTGAGCATCTGGTCGAGGACAGAAATCACCAAGCGAAGAGCCTCTCGAGCGTCCTCCACGACCCCCAACCGATCCTGATCACTGAACAAATCCAACAGGTATAAAAATATTTGCACAAGCGCTGCCACCAGAAATTTGACATTGTGACAATATCGAGAAGCAATGTGATGTGGCGTCTAAGAAAATTAGAAGAATAGAAACTGTAGATAATATAGGCTATGATTTTCAGATTGGTGGAAGAAAGCGCGGCGGGCCTTGCCGTTATAAGGTATCCAAGAAGAAAAGTGAAATGGTGGTGGTGCAGAAAGCTGGACTCGATCGAGAGAAGACCGAGGACCAGGGAGTGAAAAACCTCGTTCGCGGACTGTAAATTTCTTATTAAAACTGATATGAATCGATGGCAATGTGAGGGATCTTGGGGTTTTAGGTGATTCAATATTTGTTCAATGTTCAAATCGAGGACGCGGAGGGTTCTGAGAGATTCTCTGTGAAATAAAGCGGTTTCTTCAGACAATAGTGTGCACGAATAAGATTTGGAGATGGTTTCACCTAACAATTTTAGGGCTTTTTCGTCTGAAATGAAGATTTGGCGATTTAAGGGTTTGAACTGGAGATTCAGGCGAAGAAAGCTGAGTCTTTTCCAGGCGTTGGACCAATTTTCTCCGGTCATCTCAGGCAGCTTTTCTTCTTCGTCGGGAAAATAATGGCGAATTTCTGCGAGAAGTTCTTGAATTTCGGGCAGTGTATCAGTTCTCCAGTCTAGCCATATAGTTGCTTTGTTTGACTGTAGTTCTACCCATCAAGTTTAAAACTGACCAGTTCACGGTTGTTTAGCGTAGCAACCAAATCTTGAGTTTTAGTGTTAATTTTGAGTTTTAGTGTTCGGAACTAATTCCAGTAGCCATTTATGAATCACGTTTCGAGTCATCATCGTTCAACTCGTCATCATCGTTCAACTGCTTGAATGTTATGTGACTGAATGCCAGATGATAAATATACTGGATACAAGCTTTAGTTGTTGAACAATTCGAGTTTGGTCTCTTCTTGTATTCGGAAACACCATCCTATGCAACATCTGAGTCATCCCCGATGGAGGAATTGTCAAAGGTTTCACAATTTATTTTTCTAATAATAAATTGCAGAGTTCAGGTTCGTTTACAGTTCAATCTTGTTGCTTGTAACTTCGCTCCCTTTCTTTGAATCTTTCCATCTGTATTTTTATCAGACTGTCTATCAGAATA
Organism: Pinus taeda; assembly: GCA_000404065.3. Taxonomy (NCBI): domain Eukaryota; kingdom Viridiplantae; phylum Streptophyta; class Pinopsida; order Pinales; family Pinaceae; genus Pinus; species Pinus taeda. The sequence continues at coordinate 29,490 of APFE031416210.1, read as the reverse complement.
GAAAATACTGAGTGCCATCTTGCTTTTATTGCCCATATTCATGGCATCAGCTTATTGTAAAATGCACATATATGTTCAAATATTGGATTATTTTGAAAATTGAAGCGAACTTAAGATGTATTCACGCTTGTGCTTGTTCCCTCTTACAATTACTATTACCCAAAAAGTATGCAATGTTTTGTTTCTAGGTTGTTTTAACATTTTATTCATAATTAATTCCCCCCCATGGTGGTTCCCTAAGTTATTATTTTGGTTACCTGACAATGTTCGGCTTCAACGAGGGCATTTTGTAGTGAATAAGCATATGGGAGTTATCAGATGGGATCTCTACAATATGGTTTAGCGTTAGTTGCGCTGCATAAGTACTTCCACAGAGAAAAAAATTATATTACAGTAATCACCACAAGAACAGAATCTGTCTCTGAAATGATGGAAACGATTGGGGTCCCTCACAATAATTTCTCGACTAACAATTTTCGAGACATACTTTATGGCACTGTGGCAATCGCCACACACCCGGAGGTTCTTGGTAATCTGAATTTTTGCCGCCGGGTCTGTTCTTAGAAACCCAAAAGCAATTGCCAACTTCTCACTGTGGGTACCAATGATGAATTCTTTATCATCGTCTTCCACATCATGCAAAACAAAGCTCCTGTCAGCCACATAACCTGCCTTCTTCATCTGCTCCAACAAGCTTTCCCACATTGCATAGATTTCCTCTGATTGTGGGTGTGATTTGTCTCCCACAAGGAATGAATGAACTCTATTCCCAAGTTCAATCCAGCTGCATCCTGGACTTTCTATCAATCCCCTGTCCTTTATCATTGCTCTCACCTTTGCTACACCGTCCCACCGTCCAGCTGCAGCATAAATATTGGATAGTAGTACATAATTTCCAGCCTTTTTTGGCTCTAACTGAAAAAGGTGCTCTGCTGCACGTTCTGCTAGCTCTATAGGTTCCCCACACACCAGCATCGGTTCCAATGGCATATTATTAATTAAGATTTCTGCCTCATCTAAACGCCCAGCGCGGCCAAGAAGGTTAACCATACAAGCATAGTGCTCCAGCCTGGGCGTGATGCAATATTCTCGACTCATGCAATCAAAGCATTGTCGGCCTTCGTGCACAAGGCCTGAATGACTGCAAGCAGTCAAAATACCAATGAATGTGATATGGTCCGGTTTCATGCCTGTCTGTTGCATCTGAGAAAAGAGTTCAAGAGCTTCATCACCATGCCCATGCATCCCATAACCCCCAATAATGGCATTCCATGAAATCAAGTCTCTCTTCGACATTCCATCAAAGAGTTGTCGAGCAATCTCTATGCTCCCACATTTAGCATACATACCGATGAGAGCAATACCCATACATATCGATGAGTGTGCGCGAATAAGATTTGGAGATGGTTTCACCTAACAATTTTAGGGCTTTTTCGTCTGAAATGAAGATTTGGCGATTTAAGGGTTCGAACTGGAGATTCAGGGGAAGATAGCTGAGTCTTTTCCAGGCGTTGGACCAATTTTCTCCGGTCATCTCAGGCAGCTTTTCTTCTTCGTCGGGAAAATAATGGCGAATTTCGGCGAAAAGTTCTTGAATTTCGGGCAGTGTATCAGTTCTCCAGTCTAGCCATATAGTTGCTTTGTTTGACTGTAGTTCTACCCATCAAGTTTAAAACTGACCAGTTCACGGTTGTTTAGCGTAGCAACCAAATCTTGAGTTTTAGTGTTAATTTTGAGTTTTAGTGTTCGGAACTAATTCCAGTAGCCATTTATGAATCACGTTTCGAGTCATCATCGTTCAACTCGTCATCATCGTTCAACTGCTTGAATGTTATGTGACTGAATGCCAGATGATAAATATACTGGATCCAAGCTTTGGTTGTTGAACAATTCGAGTTTGGTCTCTTCTTGTGTCCGGAAACACCATCCTATGCAACATCTGAGTCATCCCCGATGGAGGAATTGTCAAAGGTTTCACAATTTATTTTTCTAATAATAAATTGCAGAGTTCAGGTTCGTTTACAGTTCAATCTTGTTGCTTGTAACTTCGCTCCCTTTCTTTGAATCTTTCCATCTGTATTTTCATCAGACTGTCTATCAGAATAGAAAATACTGACTGCCATCTTGCTTTTATTGCCCATATTCATGGCATCAGCTTATTGTAAAATGCACATATATGTTCAAATATTGGATTATTTTGAAAATTGAAGCGAACTTAAGTTGTATTCAGGCTTGTGCTTGTTCCCTCTTACAATTACTATTACCCAAAAAGTATGCAATGTTTTGTTTCTAGGTTGTTTTAACATTTTATTCATAATTAATTCCCCCCATGGTGGTTCCCTAAGTTATTATTTTGGTTACCTGACAATGTTCGGCTTCAACGAGGGCATTTTGTAGTGAATAAGCATATGGGAGTTATCAGATGGGATCTCTCCAATATGGTTTAGCGTTAGTTGCGCTGCATAAGTACTTCCAAAGAGAAAAAAATTATATTACAGTAATCACCCGCAAGGTTCTTGGTAATCTAAATTTTTGCCGCCGGGTCTGTTCTTAGAAGCCCAAAAGCAATTGCCAACTTCTCACTGTGGGTACCAATGATGAATTCTTTATCATCGTCTTCCACATCATGCAAAACAAAGCTCCTGTCAGCCACATAACCTGCCTTCTTCATCTGCTCCAACAAGCTTTCCCACATTGCATAGATTTCCTCTGATTGTGGGTGTGATTTGTCTCCCACAAGGAATGAATGAACTCTATTCCCAAGTTCAATCCAGCTGCATCCTGGACTTTCTATCAATCCCCTGTCCTTTATCATTGCTCTCACCTTTGCTACACCGTCCCACCATCCAGTTGCAGCATAAATATTGGATAGTAGTACATAATTTCCAGCCTTTTTTGGCTCTAACTAAAAAAGGTGCTCTGCTGCACATTCTGCTAGCTCTATAGGTTCCCCAAACACCAGCGTCGGGTTCCAATGGCATATTATTAATTAAGATTTCTGCCTCATCTAAACGCCCAGCGCGGCCAAGAAGGTTAACCATACAAGCATAGTGCTCCAGCCTGGGCATGATGCAATATTCTCGACTCATGCAATCAAAGCATTGTCGGCCTTCATGCACAAGGCCTGAATGACTGCAAGCAGTCAAAATACCAATGAATGTGATATGGTCCGGTTTCATACCTGTCTGTTGCATTTGAGAAAAGAGTTCAAGAGCTTCATCACCATGCCCATGCATCCCATAACCCCCAATAATGGCATTTAATGAAATCAAGTCTCTCTTCGACATTCCATCAAAGAGTTGTCGAGCAATCTCTATGCTCCCACATTTAGCATACATACCGATGAGAGCAATACCCATACATATCGATGAGTGTGCGCGAATAAGATTTGGAGATGGTTTCACCTAACAATTTTAGGGTTTTTTCGTCTGAAATGAAGATTTGGCGATTTAAGGGTTCGAACTGGAGATTCAGGCGAAGATAGTTGAGTCTTTTCCAGGTGTTGGACCAATTTTCTCCGGTCATCTCAGGCAGCTTTTCTTCTTCGTCGGGAAAATAATGGCGATTTTCGGCGAGAAGTTCTTGAATTTCGAGCAAGGAAAGGAGGCGAGGATAGTCTGGGATGACTTCCCATCCTGTGTATTGGGTGCCCATAGTTTCTGTGAAATATTGTCTCATCTCTGCTCTGAGAGCGACATTGGGAGTTATGTCGGTGGGAAGGAATGGCTCCCTGGTGTGTGGAATTGTTAGGAGAGTCTGTGGATTGTTCTCCTGCAATGTTTCAACTGTGTTTCGATCGTAGAGGACCTGGCCTGCAGTTGAGAATAAGGTTCTTGAGCTCATTCTATGAATGTAACAGCACTAAGCTAATCATTACTGGACCTGCTACCTTCCGCTCTTTCATACTTTGTAACACTATATTAAGTGGAGTTTGGGGCAGGAATCCCAAGCAAGGTTTGAAATGGCGATTTGCTGGTTCAGCCATGAATGGCCCAGTTGTAACAATGCTCTAGGTATGGTAGACTTCTGTCGCAAGTTTTGGTTTTGGACAGCCCACCAAGAAAGTCCATAGTATAATTTCCCAAGGCCTTGAAGGCACTAGAAGGAATGTGCAGCCCCGACATTTGCTGAATTTTTGGTGCTGCACAGTGCACAACCCTCGTTAAACTTGGTGGCCTCTGCCTGCATTGTTGGCCAATACACATTCCCTTGCAAGTTTTGCCTGCATTTTCCTTATACACCAAAGTGGCCAGCGACTTTTGAAGTATAGGCCTCTGGCAGCAAGTGAACTCCAGCCTCTAGCTTCTTCTCTCAGGGTGCATTGCTTATCAGAATTGTAAAATTATCAGAAGAGTCTTTGGATACCTTCTAATGAAAATTACAGTAAAGAAACCAAAGCTACTAACAGAGAGCTATGAGGACGCCCAAAACAGGGACATTTCAGTCGGTTTACATTTAGCATTTAGGGAAGTAAGAAAATATAGGAAGCAAGATATTACCAGTGAGATTTATTACACAAAAGTTCAAAACTATTTTGAGAAGGAAGAGTATGGCTTTATTCACTGGGAAATTTCTATACAGAGTTTTGTTACAGATGAGTACAGTTGTTTTGCACTCTAGTATTGGCAGCAAGATTTACATGCGCTGTTCTGGTCTGTATCCTGTTGTGCCCGTGACTTTTCTTCTCTCTCTATCCTTTCTCCTTCCATCGAACTCAGAGAACCCCAGTGAGAAGCTAAACTAACAAAGCAAAACAAAGAAACTTCCCCAAAATTGTTTTTCCTGAATGGTTGTCATGATTATCCTGCCAACGTGGCATGAATGCCCATTTGGCTTTGATTGCTTTGATGCCCTGGATGGATCATAAACTAGAAGATCATGTTGTCTCTCCTATGAGTTTTTCTTTATCGTAAAACACAAACACTGGGACATGGGTCTGTGGTTTAATGGCAAAGTGGGGAATTCATTGGTCACAGGTCTCAAGTTTTATTCTTGCAAGTGACAGTGGCACTCTTGTGTTAGCCAATCACTGGGCCAGCAATGATTCAGATCTTGGAAGTTTCACAATAGTGTCATGTTGACAGAAAGAGCACAGAATCTCTATTAATGAGAGTTGAAAACTCGTGGAGTCTTTTAAGTGCTCCCATGTCGAACTCAGCTCAGTACTGCTGCAAGTCCAAGTTAACTTGGTTCCCAGTTTGAATTGTGAAGTGTCAGACCTGCAAGTATTTGTGGGTTACTTGCTAGGCAGATGGAAAAAAAATGCTGGTCAGATGTTTTGACGATGGTCAGCGGTCTATAAATGATTGGAATTGAATTTGCTATACACATTCATTCTCAATGTTTATCGTGAATGTGTTTGAAGCATTCTTATCTTATCTTCCAAGGGTCTGAAGGTGTCAAGCGGTCTTTAAATATTTGGAATTGAATTTGCTATTCAGATTCATTTTGTTAATAAATATTCGGAGTTAGTTCGCTGCCTTAATCATTTTTATGAATGTGTTTGAATTTTTATCTTCACACCAGTTTGATAGGGATCGGTTAGTGAGTTGTGTATTTTGTATTATGTGTGTTCAAAGGTGTGAACTAAGATTTCGGAAGTAACTGGAATCATTTGTGTTAAAAATACATTTTAAATAAAGAAAAAAATCACAATTTCGCTCTAAATTGTCTTATCTAAAATAGTATAATCACATTTTAAGAATGTGTTAAAGTTGAGCTCATCGCAAAATTATCTCTGCGAGTGCACTCATTTCTGGATCCATTTACCAAAGGGATCCAAGTAAAAATCTTGGGTCAGATGTTTTGACAATGGTCAGCGTTTTTTTTCCATCTGCTTAGCAAGTAACCCACAAATACTTGCAAGTCTGACACTTCACAATTCAAACTGGGAACCAAGTTAACTTGGACTTGCAGCGGTACTGAACTGAGTTCGACATGGGAGCACTTAAAAGACTCCACGAGTTTTCAACTCTCATTAATAGAGATTCTGTGCTCTTTCTGTCAACATGACACTATTGTGAAACTTCCAAGATCTGAATCATTGCTGGCCCAGTGATTGGCTAACACAAGAGTGCCACTGTCACTTGCAAGAATAAAACTTGAGACCTGTAACCAGTGAATTCCCCACTTTGCCATTAAACCACGGACCCATGTCCGAGTGTTTGTGTTTTACGATAAAGAGAAACTCATAGGAGAGACAACATGATCTTCTGGTTTATGATCCATCCAGGGCATCAAAGCAATCAAAGCCAAATGGGCATTCATGCCACGTTGGCAGGATAATCATGACAACCATTCAGAAAAAACAATTTTGTGGAAGTTTCTTTGTTTTGCTTTGTTAGTTTAGCTTCTCACTGGGGTTCTCTGAGTTCGATGGAAGGAGAAAGGATAGAGAGAGAAGAAAAGTCACGGGCACAACAGGATACAGACCAGAACAGCTCATGTAAATCTTGTTGCCAATACTAGAGTGCAAAGCAACTATACTCATCTGTAACAAAACTCTGTAAAGAAATTTCCCAGTGAATAAAGCCATACTCTTCCTTCTCAAAATAGTTTTGAACTTTTGTGTAATAAATCTCACTGGTAATATCTTGCTTCCTATATTTTCTTACTTCCCTAAATGCTAAATGTAAACCGACTGAAATGTCCCTGTTTTGGGCGTCCTCATAGCTCTCTATTAGTAGCTTTGGTTTCTTTGTTGTAATTTTCATTAGAAGGTATCCAAAGACTCTTATAATCTACTGTGTTTTTCTAATTTCTCTGGCATGAACTGTGTATATAAATCGATCTGCCCTGTTTTCTGGGTATTACTTTAATACTGACTAGCAGTTTGGTCCCCTGTTAATGTCTCTGTGTTGGCAGGTGACAGAGCAGGTCATTTGATATCAGAGTGCTATACAATCCTGGAAGTGGATGATTAAAACCATACAATAGTATCATTTGAATGCATAATTGGTTTCATTACCTTTATTAGTTAAACAAAGTCTTTTACATAATTTCAAATTCCTAAAAATATTATATATAAAAGAACATTTAATCTATTTGCTAATTCCGAAAATGACCATTTCATCTATTGGTTAAACAAAAGGATTTCCACTATCTCGAAATTCCAAAAACAAGATATAAAACAAGGGTTGGTTAGCCCTAGTTACAACGAGTAGTAAAAAGTCTATATGGTGGAGTCCGACAATAAGAAGAGGTGGTGTTCTTCTCTCCTTCTCTCCTTCTGTTGAGAAAATTTTTAATGAGTAGTGGTTATTGACTAGTGATCGCATTGCAGACTCGTGACTCTGTTTCCTTCAATCTGCGAAGCTTTGGAGCTTGGTTTCCTCAAAATTCTGTAAGCTTCTTGCATTAATTCAAATTTCTAAGAGTTTCCCTAGTTTTGCAGTATGGATAGAGAGGATTTTACACCATTATATGGAAGAAATTGTAAGTGATTTATGGTTTGTTCTTTTGGCCTTCAGAGCCGCTTTTCGATCAAGCTTTTTGAAGGTACAGCAGTAGTAACTATATTCGAATATGAAGCCGCTAAGACAAGCGTGAGTTATTTTATCTCCCCCATTATGTTAGTGTGATGTGAAAGACTGATTTTGTGTTTTCTTTACTGTGAATTGATTTTAGTGATTTTCAGTTGGAATTTTGAATTCAAGCTATAGCTTGAGGTTAAAATCATGTAATCTATTTTATAGAATATTGAAATTTAGAGATATGTTTTCTGAATCTATTACATATTTTTTTTTAATTTTCTAGATATTTAAAACCAGTTATTGTGATTTACTTTTATTAGAATTAAATAAAAATAAACCCTATTGACTAGTTTTAAGATTTAGTAATTTAAAAAATTATGTGATAGCAGATCTTTGAATAACTCTACACTCAAAAGCTTCTATTCAGTTACATCTTTGAATAATTTTACTTATTTATTCAGTTCAAAACGTTTTAGTAATTTAAAATATTTTGTGATAAAAAATCTCTAAGTAACTTTAGACACAAAAGCCCGGCGGCGGATTGCTCCACTAACGACAATGTAGCATGCTGCATTTAACGGGGAATATTGTGGATGCGCAGTTAAATCGGATTGAAGAATATTTTATCAGCCTTGCGGATGCGAAGTTAAATCGGATGTTGGATTTTGCATCCTTTTATTAATCGTTGTTAATGCAATGTTTAGGGAAAGAAGCTGGCTTTCTGTGCCCATTTGCAAGAAGTGGGATTTCTGTGCTTTTGAGGCCATGCATTTCTTAACCATCCATTGCATTTTTTTTAAGTTCTGTAGTTTACCCGAAATAATTTTATGTAGTTCTCCATGTTGTTTCTTAATATTGAATTTTTGCCAGTCATATTTGCTGATATTTTTGTTGCTACTGGAACTTCAGAATCACTGGCATGGCGTGATGGTGCTTTTTTTTTGTTTTCATACATCATTTATTGTTATATTTGCTGACAATTTTGTTGCTACTGGAACTTCAGAATCACTGAGATGACCTGATGTTCTTTTTTGTTTTTTGGTTTTCATAAATCTATTTATTGTTATATTTGCTGACATTTTTCTTGCTACTAGGACTTCAGAATCACTGAGATGGCCTTGGTTTTTTCTTTAATAGTTTTTATAGATTATTTATTGTTATGTAGAGATCTATTATCTTTATAACCACTTTCTTTTTTAAATTTTTTAAAGATATCTTGGAATAACCATTCCATAGGGAACACTCTTATTCATATGGGTGTATAACCATTTCCTGGAATAAATTTGAGGGTGTATTACAAAATGTTTTTGTAACAGTATGCAATGTGTTGGTCAATGTTGCAGAAGTGCAACATAGAAATTAGGAACTGCAATATGCATTTCATGAAGAATCATCTTTCCTATTGTAGATTCTACATTTTTCTCTTAAAACTGGAAATGTTCCAAATCTATATATCTTCATGTTTTTGTAATAAGATGGGTTCTTTCAAATATATTTCTTGTAAACATAGGATGTGAGATTGCATTAAATCATTGTTCCTTAGTAGATCATTTATATGTGTTTGTAAGTTGTGGGTTTTTAGGGAGTGTTAAGGTATATGCATTTGTTTCAAAGGATGGGTAATTATAGTGGAGTTCCCACTTTGTATTTTTTTTAGATGTTCTATTTCAAGAGAAATTTTGGACTCTTGTCTAGAATTGGTATTGGATAAACAATAGAAAGTAACTTGTTATTATTATGGGTAGTTAAATGTTACAATTTCAAGGTGTTTTTACCCTACATGTTCTATTTAACTGTTGCACCTTTATGTTGGTTGAAAGACATATGGGTTATATCAATTTGACACATTTTCCTCTGGCCCATCCCCTTAGATTTGTTCTGATTTATCAGTCCCATGTTACTCTTTTGAAACTACAATGACAATTTATAGGTTGTGTATTATAATATTGTCAATTGATTACTTCTTCTGAAGATTTCTTATTACAAACTGGAAACTATTCTTCCTTTATTCTTTGTTTTCTATCAAGAATCAACTCCCACTATAGTTGCAATTCCAAATAGTTTCTTTTCACAGTTCTATTTTTATTTGGCTTACAACCTTTACTTTTAAAAATAACATACTCATTGTTAGAATGCATAGTTCATGCTTCAATTTTTGTTATAATGTTCTGGTTGAGTATTTTTGTCCAATCTTTGGAGTTAGTTATTAAATTCTAACTCTATTATTTTATGTGATTTCTTATTTCATCTAGTGCTTATAATCTAGTAGGTAAGCTGGATCCTATTTTCTCTGGAACCTTCTTCGTTCCAACCTTTATAGAGCACACACACACACACACATATATATATATATTGCAGTTCTTAATAGATTATGGGTAAAGATCTGATTATCTAGCCAGAAAAGCTTTTTCTTAAAAGCAAATGATTATTGAAAGCTTGATTGGGATTGGCTTATAAGGAAAATGGAGAACCTTATTCACCACTAGTGTAACTATTGGTTATCAAGATGGGTTTGACTAGTTCTAGTTAAAACAGTGTTAGAAGCACAACATGTCTTTCTGGTAAATACTATCTTTCATCCCTGGGGCATTCTTTACAAGATTCAGTGGCTCTATTTCTAATTCATATGGTATGGTAGTAGGGAGAAATAAGGGTTGCCTTTGGTTAAGTGGAATAAATTTGCTCTCCCAAAATCCCAAAGGGGCTAGGTTTTCAAAAAAATATTACTATTTATGCCTTGGTAGGCAAGAGTGTATGGAGGATAATAAATTCCAATGGATTATGGACAAAGGTTATTTGATCAAAATCTATCCAGCTAGACTCTACTAGATTGTTTGAGGTGTCCAAATCCCACAAAAAGGCTGGATGTTTTAGAAAGCTCTTATTGATGCCCTTCCATCAATTCATTAACTATTTTGTTGGAAGGTTGGTAAAGGTGTCCAAGTGAAACTCCCACTTGACCCGTGGGTGGGGTGCACTGAGGTATATCATTTCCCTGATCATATGATAACACACATTCAGGCCAATGGATATTACCTTATCTCAAATTGTAGATCCACTAGCTTCAACAACATATCTATATGAAGATAAATATACTTCTCCATATCCTCCGAATTTCTAAGACATTACCTTGTCCAATTTCATATCAATTAGATCTTGGGAGTATAAGGATAATCTAGTGATTCAATTTTGACCTGATCCATACCTTCATTTAGAGCTCAAGAAAATGAAGTTCTAGGGATATTCTCTAACTAATAGTTATCCATATGTTCATGAAAACTGATGTAGATGCTCTGGTTCCAGGTGACCCACTCTTTTCACTCTGCATGAAGGTTCAGATTCTTCTCCACTGAAAATGAATATCTTCATCTGTTTCAAAATTATAGTGAGTGTGAGATCTTCTAATGCAAATCTGAATGTCATGCAAAACTTCTTAGATACTATGTCTCAATCTCTTGTCTCTCTCCTAGTCTCTTCATGAACATACCAACTCCTTGGTCCAACATCTAGAGTGTGAATGAACTTGTGAGTCCACTCATGTTGGGGAACTTGCTTGGATAGATGATCACTGGAACTATTTCTTGGAGATATGGATTATAACCAACTCAATAGCAACCAGAGGTCGGGATGATGACCAGCCCCTCAACTATCGTACAGAGGTTTAGGCCCCACTTATTATACCTTCACACCTTTCTTGGACAGATGAGGATTACTCCTTTAGGGAACATTATATTATCTAACCGAGCATGGATGTTTCGGAGCTCAAGGTTTATGTGATAGTAAATATAGTATAATAGGCTGTGATGAGCCAACAACTAATACTGTTGCATCTATGATGAGCCGGCACCAAATAAAGGAAAGGGGAGCTATTATCCGGGGCAGGAACTAATGGTACACAGAGCTATTTTTCAACCAGCAACTCTGGTCGTGTGAGCCGAGATCTAAGGTTAGTGATGGAGACGCAGTTTCTTATCCATCACTAGTGGCATAGGTAGAAGTAGAGGTAGATGCAGCTGACTAAGCAGTAGACCCAAGCTCAACCAGCAACTCTGGTCCTGTGAGCCGAGATCTAAGGTTAGTGATGGAGACGCAGTTTCTTATCCATCACTAGTAGCATAGGTAGAAGTAGAGGTAGATGCAGCTGACTAAGCAGTAGACCCAACACCAGTAGATGTAGAGTAAGTAGCATAGGTAGAAGTAGAGGTAGATGCAGCTGACTAAGCAGTAGACCCAACACCAGTAGATGTAGAGTAATATGTTTAAGCAAGACGAGTAGCATAAGTAACATAAGCAGTAGAAGAGCTAGTAGATCAGTAGCAGTTGTTTGCAGCAACAGCAATAACAAGAGAAGAAGAGGTAGCCGGAATGTAAGATCGAGACCCATTATCAATAGCTTACCCACCACTATCTTGCCTGGTATCTATTCCCATCCCAGCTTCCCTCCACGTAGTTCCATCTTGAGTTTACCCAGCGCTAGGAGAGGTAGATTCAGTAAATGTAGAGTCTGTTGATTCTACTAATTAACAAAGTGATCCAATTGATTCAGAAGCAATTGACATGGTTCCCATACCAAAGGTACCGAAGTCAGTTAATCCAGAGCGAGTGAATGATCCAGTAGCTTACCTAGTTCCAGTCTACCAAGCTTCACTCGTTTACCCAATGTAAGGTAAAGGCAGTCGGACACCCAACAATAGAAGTTCTAATTAATCAGTCAATGGAGATTACAGAATATCCACTTATACCTGATCGAGATCTAGAACCAGAAGCATATCAACTCGAAGCACCCTACGCAGCGTCTGTCTATCCAATACCATCATATAACCCAACAACACCAGCAACAGATCCTGTTCTGTGCCATCATCCATCTCTTGACCAGAATCGTTGTAGATAAAATATCCACTTATACCTTGGTGGAAGAACTCCATTCTCGTCGTTGGATCATCCTAGAACGCTCATACACCTAACTTGTTATTAGTACCTATTCAGTGGTGGCTGCTAGTACCTATTAATCTAGAAGTAGGCAGGGGAAGGAACAAAGCTATAAGCTAAGGGATTGTAAACAAGTGATTCAGTTAATCCAGTAGTTGATTCAGCAACCATTGAAGCAGTTGAAGATACATACCCATGCCCAGAAAGCTAATCCAGCTATATAGGACCAATAGTTTACCCGCCACCACCTCCAGTACCAGCAGCAACAAGAAAAGTAGATGTTTTTTCAGTTGAATATGTAGTTGACTCTACAGCAACAGGTTCAGCATAAGTAGATCTTGTCGATTAAGCAAATGTACTAGTACCTTGTGATCGAGATGATGATCGAGTTGTGGATGATCCAGACACATGGAACTAACCACTACACATGGGGTACCGGAAATAACCACCACATTAGATAAAACCACCTAATTGTTGGGGATTTTTCTAGTAAAATCCCAAAAACAAACAATTCAAGCACAAAGAGGCAATGCTCTGTTTACTTTTTTTAATTCTTTTTTAGTTAGAACATAGTATTACATACCCAGAAAAGGATTTCTATTCATTAAAACATAATTCACTTATACATATTCATCTTCTTTCACTCTTAGGGATTTACCAAAAGAACTATTTAGTAAAACTTTGTATCTTTTACAAAATGATTTTTACACTGCTCTGTAAAATCTTCATTCACTGGTGTAAAATAAATTTACATGGATTTACTACCCTAAAAGAGCTTTTACATTTACCACTTCTTGTTTCCCACTACTGTGCATATCACAAAATAAAAATACAAAGAAATACAAAAACTCTTCCACCATTTCCTTTATGCACTGGTGTGCAATTTCTCTCTCAATTCTCTTTCGCTCCTCCGAGCTCTCATATTACAAATAGTCAACGCACACTTTTTTTTATATGAAAACTAAAGCAAAAACATATATGAAAACAAAACAAAAAACTCACAATTACATTTTACGTGTTGTAAAATAAAAAACTTAAATGTTTACCAACACCTATGACAACTTATTAAATGCCTTCATGGAAAAAGTCTGCACTCAACCAAGCTTGTATTTTACTCCACGCAACATTAACTGCAGGGTCGTATGCATCTTGGAACAATCGACGGCGGAGATCAATGGAGTAGATCGGATGGCGGAGGAGAATATCGGGAGGCCTTACTTGACTGAACGATAGTACGCGAGATGTCAGAAATGCTTACGTATGGGGAGAGCCACGCGCCAACTCTAAATTTTCTCGGGTCTCTTGTGTACGAAAACTTCCTTCACTCAAAAGAGGTCCGAGAAACATCAAGGTGGTTTTGCTCGATTAAACATTGTTTGACCAAGCGAGAGTTGAAATTATATTTTCAACACTCCCCTTTAATTTCAGCTGCTTGGCATTGAGTCATACCCAAAGATTTTCTCAACTCCTTGACATGCAGCTGTTACAAAAGAGTCTTCCTCTTAACAGAGGGATTCACCACTCTCTATGTTGAAAAGCATCTTCCTCTAAACTAGAGGGATTCACGTGTCTATGCTAAAAAGCATCTTCCTCTTCACAAAGGGATTCTCCAGAGACAATAGAGCTTCCTCTTAAGAGAGGGATTCACCAACACTACTTCAGATGCAGTTCCACAAACAACGAAAGAGTCTTCCTCACACATGGATTCACCAGAGATTATGCTCAAGAGCATCTTCCTCTAAACAAGAGGGATTCACCAGTCTATGCTGAAAAGCATCTTAAAGCATCTTCCTCTAAACCAGAGGGATTCACCAGTCTATGCTGAAAAACATGTTCCTCTTGACAAAGGGATTCATCAGACACTGTGGTGAAAGGCACCTTCCTCTTTAACAGAGGGATCCACCAAAACTTCACTTCCTCACAGAGAGGGATTCATGAGATACTGCTTTAGATGCAGTTCCAAAACAGCATAAATATTACTCTGCCGAGGCTACTGCATTCTTCACTTGCTTCACATTACTGGCATATCTTCACCAACAAAAATTATGAGATTTGCGCTGCTACACATTCCTATTCACACTGCTGTAAAAACTTATACTCCATTTGCAAGCTGCTCTGAATTCTTTTTCTTCTCAACACGCTACTCTGTTAAAAACTTTTGCATTTACTGTTGTAAGCTTAGAAACTCTTACTTTGGTTTACTACTGTAAAATAAAATTTCTTTCACATTCACTCATGTGTGAAATTTCTCATTACATTTAAAATTCTAAGTTTTCACATTACAAAAAAAATACTTTTTCATTCCCATTCTTTTCAACAAACTATAAGCACTTGTAAAAAGGAATTCCAAACTTTCATTTGCTCAAGTCTTTCTTCCTGTCAAACTGTTGTGCTCCCCCGGGTTTTTATTCACTGCTGCGAACCATTTCACTTTTCATCTCTTGCCTTTTGTTCTGCCTCCGCACTGATGTGCGGATCTCCTTGCTTTGCATTACAATGCCTATAATTCATTTAACAACCATTACAAACACATTCCTTCATGGCTTCTACTTCCACAAGATCAATGCTGCTTCACCTTTGCACTATTGTGCATAAAATAAATACTCTCAACAAAAAAATTTCATGCATGGCTGCGCACTCCATTTTTTTTACTCAAGGGAAAAACATTTTTTTTCTTTCATGCAGCTGCATTGGTCACAATACATAAAAAACGTATGACATTTTTTTTATTTTGATTTTGAGCCATACTCCCGTGACCAAATACGAAACATTAAAATTAAATCTTCACCAACCATTTACGAATGCCATTGAACTTCATTTAATGTTTTTCTGAAATGCTGGTCAACCAAACTTTTACTCCACGTAACATTTATTTGCTGCAGGTTGGTTGCTGTCCGATAAGGTAGCTGGTTTTTCCTTAGTTGTTTTCCTACTGCACGATGGTGGATTCCCAATTGACTATGTTTTCGTCACTGTCCATGCTCCCGTTAACTGTATGCATCGTCTCCTTTTGGCAGAGTCTTCTCAAAAGAAACTTAGATCGATTGAAGAGCTCAAGGGACTTTCAGACTGTATTTCCTTCCTTCTCCATACTTGTGTAACTTTCTTCTTTTGCATGGGTCTAGCTTGTGTAAGAGCCCATGTTAAGTTACAATCACGTGCGATATGCCCAATGTTATGACACTTGAAACATTCTACATTGTTCATGAATGAGATTTCATGATTTCTTCCTATAAAATTGTTCCTTGGAGGTTGTCGGAGACCATAACATCTATCTCTATGAAATGCTCTACAGTCTTTTGCCTTATGACCAAAGTTCGAACAAGAATAACAATAACCAAAAAATGAACTTTGGTATCTGGGAGATGGAGGGTTCCTTGATGTACTTCTAAAGCCTTTCTGCCTTGAGATTCTTTGATGATAACCATTTCCACTTGCCTCTTTGACATTATCTACATTTCCTTTTGGAGCTGGTTTTCTACTTGGAGTAGAATTTCTTCCATTGTAGCTTTGATTTTTCTCCTTGCCTTTGCTGGAACTAGGAGCATCACCATTTCTTTCTGGCTTCTTCACATCTCTTTTGCTTAAAGCATTTTCATTCTTGTTTGAGGGTTCACCTACATACCCAAGTCCTGATTTATCAGATGGAGACTTGTGATAGTTGAGCATGTCATTCAAGGCTTGAGAGCTCTTCATGATTTTGTTCATCCCTTCAACCTTTTTCTTCAGGAGGACAATCTCTTCTTCTCATCTTTCACACTCATTATTTTTCTTTGCAAGTTGTTCCTCAGTTTCTTCCTTGCTACGAGTAGCTTCAGCTGTTACTATTTTAAGGGAGATGATAATTGACTTCATTTTGGAGATTTCTTCATTCTTTGCTTGACTGCTCTCCATTTTCTTCTCAGCTTCTTGTGCTTTCTTCATGGCTTCTTGTAGTTTAGACTTAAGGGAGGAGACCTCTACCTTGTACTGTCCAATCTCTTCTACAAGTTTGTTCACTCTCTTGTGCCTTTCTTCAAGTTGACTTGACAAGGCATCTTCCTGCTTCTTTGCTTTATTTAACTGATTTGTCATGGATATGACTTCTTCATGATGCTTCCTTTTACTTTCATCAAGTTCCTTCTTAAGCTTGGCGAGCTCTTCATCCCTTTCTTGTACTTGAAGCTTGATGAGGTTGACCTTCTCATTTTCAGCGTCTATGATGGGTTCATAATTTCCTTCTTGACTGATGGTCATGGTCAGTGCTCCCTTTGAGTGAAGGTCATGAAGTTTGTCCCATATATACTTTGCTCATGAATATTTTCCTAAATTCTTCTTTACAGAATGAGGCAACCCACCTAAGATTGTCTTTGGTGCTTTTGCATTGTACTCCTTGGATTCTCGATCCATCTTACTATCATCAATCATTGATTCCCAGATTTCAATCCCTTCAGACTGTAAGAAAGTCCTCATTTTTATTTCCCATATATCAAAGTTTCCATTGAACCTTGGAGCCTCAAATAGAATGTTTACAAATGGATTGTCTTCTATTTTAATAGTAGAGGGAGACACATTTTTAGGAGGATTGGAGAGTTTCTTCTTTGACCTTGCCATTTTTGCACTTTTCAAAACACTTGACTGTGTATCTAAAATAACTCACTGTCTTCAACAGCAACACAGAAAAAAAACTTTGAGAAATACCTGAAACTTTTCTTGACTGAGTCTTCACTGTGCTGGAGAAGTTGCTGCAGCAAGAAACTCCTTCCTTCAGCTTCTTTGACACCTTCAAAGAGACTGAACCTGCTCTGATACCACTGTTGGGGATTTTTCTGGTAAAATCCCAAAAACAAACAATTCAAGCACACAAAGGCAATGCTCTGTTTCCTTTACTCCAGGAAATTTTTGCACAAGGAAGCTTTTAATTTTTTTTACTCAGAACAGAGTATTACATACCCAGAAAAAGATTTCTATTCATTAAAACATAAGTCACTGATACATATTCATCGTCTTTCACTCAGAGGGATTCACCAAAACAAATATTCAGTAAATCTCTCTCTCTTTTACAAAATGATTTTTACACTACTGTGTAAAATCTTCATTCACTGCTGTAAAATAAATTTACATGGATTTACTGCTGTAAAAGAGCTTTTACATTTACCACTTCTTGTTTCCCACTACTGTGCATATCACAAAATAAAAATACAAAGATATACAAAAACTCTCATACTTCTTCTACGCACTGCTATGCGATATTCTCTTGCAAAAATCAACAAAGTTCAACTCCTGGAAAATACATGTGCTCCACCATTTCCTTTATGAACTGCTGTGCAATTTCTCTCTCAATTCTCTTTCGCTCCTCCGAGCTCTCATATTACAAATACTCAACACACACTTTTTTTATATGAAAACTAAAGCAAAAACATATATGAAAACAAAACAAAAAACGCACATTTACATTTTACGTGCCGTAAAATAAAAAACTTAAATGTTTACCAACACCTATGAAAACTTATTAAATGCCTTCATGGAAAAAGTCTACAGTCAACCAAGCTTGTATTTTACTACACGCAACATTAATTGCGGGCTCGTATGCATCTTGGAACAATCGACGGCGGAGATAGATGGAGTAGATCAGACGGCGGAGGAGAATATCGGGAGGCCTTACTTGACTGAACGATAGTACCCGAGATGTCAGAAATGCTTACGTATGGGGAGAGCCATGCGTCAACTCTAAATTTTCTCGGGTCTCTTGTGTACGAAAACTGCCTTCACACAAAAGCGGTCCGAGAAACATCAAGGTGGTTTTGCTGGATTAAACATTGTTTGACCGAGCGACAGTTGAAATTATATTTTCAACACTAATGTAGTGATAGAGATAGTGATCAAGATGAGTATGATGATTTTAGGTATAGAGGTGAATGAGATGAAGGAGCTTTTCATGATTGATATAGAGTAAAAGAACCACCAGTAGCGATAGTAGTAGATATAGCACCAAAAAAATAGATCATGTCAGTTCAGCACCAGTAATAGTAATAGAGCTAAGATCATAGGTCTCTTTACCAAGAGAAAACACAAAGGCTACAGACGCAGAATCCAGAGTCCACCTTTCGTGTAGCCAGAGTCCACCTTTCATGTTAGAGAACGAGATCCAGTTAGTTCCACATCCGAACCATATCTAGTCGCACCAGTAGAGTAAGAAACAAAAGTTCGAACAAGATTCGATCCACCAGTACCGCTAGCAGTATATCCAGTAGGTAAATTAGTAGCAGAGTAAGCATCCTAATCACCATATGCAGATCCTCCAGGTCGAGAACCAATCCCAGGCATTGAAACGCCAAGAGAAACGACAAGAGCAGTAGTAGAATCCTATGTTTATTCAGTAGATTAAGAAAATGAACCAGGACCAGCAACATATAATCTAGAAGCTAGGGTAACACCAGAAGCAAGTTAAGATCAAGACCTAGTAGCAACACTAACCAATAAAGTAGCATCCATAGTAGAAAGAGATGGAGATGCGTCGGGTGCAGTTTAAGTAGTTCAATTTCCAGATCAATACATAGAAGCAGATAAAGAACCAAGCCCGGAGATAACCCCTAGTTGACCAGTAACAATGTATCGCCATGATCGCCATTTTCTATCCCTTGTTACTCCAGTACTAGCATCCCCATTCCTATTCGTTGCTAAATCCTTGTCTGAGATGGTCCATCCGAAAGCTAACATAATAGGATTATAATTTTTCACAACTACAAGAACATAAGTATAACTAGGTGGTAAGGCATAGGTTCAATAAGGTAATGCACGGGAAGTATCAGAGTGAGTAGTTGGTTAAAAAATAGCATCAGCAAAGGAAGAAGTGTTATTAGTGAGTTTCTAATCCAATTGGAACCATTCCAGACCCAGATCAGGAGGCAGCATTTCTGAACTCCGTAACAACCCCATATCTAGATCAGGTAGTAAACTCGGGAGAAAGAGTACACTTTAAAGACAGTTCACCCTGTTCATACGGAAGTAGTAGTCATTTCCATTGAGCCACATGCAAAGTGAATCTAGGGTGCACTTTCAACCTGGAAACATATAAGGTACAGAATGGGAGGGGAAAGAGCAGATGTTATAGGTGTCAAGTCCATTAGGGATGATGCACACTCCTAAACCCCAAATGGCCAAAAATCAAGTTATATTAGATATAAGAAAGCTATAGGAACTACTTGACAAAAAGGAACTTAGGCCACACACCTGTGATCATCAGTAAAAACACAATGGAGGAGAGGATGCGTAAGCGTGGCTCGACCACCAGGAGAGGTAACCTCATCAATGATAATAGTATACTGGTGGAGGATACAAATACTTAAGATTTTCTTGTGCCCATACTGCCGCAAAATAGAAAACAATAAAATTAAAAATTTCACCTACATTTACCAACCGCCATAAATATCATTAATTACGAGTCTGAAAATATCCTATTGGAATTTAATGCGTGGCCTCATCACAACATCGCACCGTCGCATCGGAGGAAAAGAAAAGATGTGCCGCCACTGCCATAACCGTTTGAATCATGTGATTTGCGATATGCGATGAGATCGCATTGCGAAATCGCAATCGGACACAATAGAAGGGACGTAGCGAAGGTTAACAAGGAAATGTGCAATATGCGATCTGCGACTTGATCGCATCGCAGGGAACTTAAATGGAGGTTTTCTGGAAACAGAATGCTGCAGTCGATCTCGCTCCACGGCAGTTTAAGTTATCATTCCAACACTCCCCTTTAATTTCAACTGCTCGGTTTTTCTGCATACCGAGGCATTTCCTGAAATGATCAAAACTTTTATTTCCCAATGGTTTTTTCAAGATGTTAGTTAACTCATCCTCTGTTATGTAGTGCTGTAAAACAATCTCACCATTGTTAGCCAATTCACGTATGAAGTGAAATTTGGTGTCTATGTGCTTTGTCCTTTTATGAAAAACAGAGTTTTTAGACAATGCTATTGCCGAGCTATTGTCACAGTGAATGGTTTTGCCCTTTTCTTGTTCATGACACAAATCTCTGAGAACTCTTCTGAGCCACACTGCTTGGCATGCTACTGTTGTTGCTGCCACATACTCTGCCTCTGCTCTTGACAAAGACACAACTCGTTGCTTCTTGGAAGCCCATGAGATGGCTCTCGATCCCATATGAAACACATATCCTGATGTGCTTTTCCTATCATCAACACTTCCAGCCGAATCATTGTCAGTGTAACCTGTCAACATGAAACTTTCAGAAGAGGAGTATAAAATACCAATGAGTCTCTTTCGGTCTTTCCATAAATCTGGAGATTAAACTCACAGCATGCATAATGTCTGGCCTAGTTGCTGTCAAGTACATAAGGCTACCAACTATGTTCTTGTACAATTTTGGATCAAAATCCTTGTTGCTGTCTTCTTTGGTCAATTTCAACCCCATTACTATTGGAGTCATAGCTGCCTTGCTATTCTGCATGTTAAATCTCTTCAACACTGCTTCTACATATTTAACTTGAGAAATGAAAACACATCTTTCACTTTGGTTTACTTCAATTCCAAGAAAATACCATAAGAAGCCCAAGTGAGTCATTTCAAATTCACTTTTCATGAGTGCTTTAAAATCAACTATAAGAGAAGCATCATTGCTAGTAAAAATCAAATCATCTACATATAAAACAACAATAAGAATCTTACCGTCATTCTCCTTTATGTAGAGTGTGGGTTCAACATCACACTTATCAAACCCATTCTCAATGAGATACACATCTATTCTGTTGTACCATGCTCTTGGAGCTTGCTTCAGCCCATAAAGAGCCTTCTTCAGTTTGCACACTTTATGCTCTTGGCCTTCAACTTCATAGCTTGGAGGTTGCTCAACATAAACCTCTTCTTTTAACACTCCATTCATGAATGCAGATTTAACATCCATCTGATAAATCTTCCATTTGTGTTGCGCTGCAATAGACAACACTATTCTGACTGTTTCCATCATTGCTACTGGTGCAAAGGTTTCATCATAGTCAACATTTCTTTTGGTCTTATAGACCCACTTAACTCCAATGGCATCTTTGCCTTCAGGGAGATCCACTAACTCCCATGTTTTACTCTTCTCAATTGCAACAATTTCTTCATTCATTGCTTCAATCCATTTATTTCATTTACAACATATTCAAAATGAATTGGGTCATCAACATGACAATACAAAGCGAATAATGACCGACATTGTTACTTATCTCTCCTTGTTCATAAATCTCATTCAAATTTCTGAATCTTGGTCTTCTTGGTGTGCTTGGAGTTTCATCCGAACTTGAGGGTATTTCAGATCCCTGTTGTGTGCTTGGAGAAGCACTCCCTTGATTTCTCAAGGCTGTTCGAATTCCGGCTTGTGGTGTGGTTTGTTGTACTTGCTGTGGTGGAGGAGGAGCCACCAAGGAAGGATTATTTGCTGTTGTCCCTTCCTCTTCTTCTTCGTGAGACACAATTGTCTTCACATTCACTGTCTTTGCTAAGCTTCTATCCCAAGCTTCATCTTCAATGAACTGCACATCTCTGCTTACTATGAATTTCTTGGTGGATGGATTATAGAGTTTGTATGCTTTTGACTCATCACAATAACCAATAAAGACACACTTCTCCCCCTTATTGTCAAGCTTCTTCCTTAGCTGATCAGGTACATGTGGATATGCTACACAACCGAATGCTCTCATGTGAGTGACAATTTTCTTTTGACCATTCCATGCTTCTTCTGGTATTTTTTCATGACATCTTTAGTTGGGCATCTATTCAAGATGTAAACTGCGCAAGTGACAACTTCTCCCAATACCCACGCGGCAAGTGTTTTGCCTTTAGCATACTTCTGACCATGTCAAGAATGGTCCTATTCTTCCTCTCAGCAACATCGTTTTGCTAAGGTGTATACCTCGTGGTGAACTGATTTTGTATGCCATTCTCTCTGCAAAAATGCAGAAATTCTTTGGAGATGTACTCTCCTCTATCTGTTCTGAGCACTTTGATATAATGCCCACACTGCTTCTCAACAAGAGTTTTGAAGTGGCGGAATTTCTCAAACACTTCACTCTTCTGTTTCAGCATATACACCCATGTCTTTCTGGTGTAATCATCAATGAAAGTTAAAACATATTTATTTCCGGAAAATGATGGTATTTGCATCGGTCCACACACATCATAGTGAACAATTTCCAAGGGTGCTTTTGCCCTCATACTCTTTCCTGCTGGAAAACTTTCTTTGTGTTGCTTGCCCAATATGTAGCCTTCACAAAGGCTGTCCTGTTTCTCGATCAATGGAAATCCCTTTACCATTCCCTTTCTGTGCAACAGATTCAAGCCTCCGAAATTGAGATGTCCAAATCTCAAGTGACATAACCAATTCTCATCTTTCACTTGTTCCTGAAAGACTTGTTGTGTTACAGCTGCAATAGTTCTTCCTTCCTTCAAATTTGCCCTGAGTTTGAGAGGAAACATTCTATTGTTGGTCATCTGCACCTGTGCAATGATCTTCTTACTTGGAGGTATGTCTCTGATTGTACACATATCATCTTTGAAGAACACATTGTAGCCTTTGTTAATGAGTTGTCCAATGCTCAAAAGATTACATTTCAAACCAGGTACATAGTATACCTCTGGGACAATCATCTGTTCCCCATTTCTTGCTCGGATACTGACTCTGCCCTTACCCTTGACAAATATCTTACTATCAGTTCCTATTGTTACCTCAGATTTCACATTTTCATCCACATTGGCAAACATTTCAATATTTCCAGTCATGTGATTACTACAACCTGAGTCTAAGAACCAAAAATCTTCTTGTTTGACTTGTGTAATGTTACATGTTAACAACACAATCTTTGGATTCTTATCTTCTTCATTTGCAAAATTAGCATTCTCCCTACTATTCATGTCATTTTGTTTTTTCATACATGCATTGGCGTAGTGCCCATATTTCTTACAATAATGACATTGGACTTGGGATTTGTCATACCTTTGTCCATGAGCTTGTTGTTTGCTTGAACCTTCATCTTGGTTCTGATTGCGGCTCCTTCCGCATGTGCTTGCAAGATTATTTTAGCCTTTGTTTTGGCTTCTTCCATGACCTCTGTTATTTGCTCTGCCTCGACCTTTTCCTTGGCCAAAAGATATCTGAGTCTTGAATTCTTGCTCAAAAGAGGAATATGTTCCTCTACTCAGTCTATGTTCATGAGAAATAAGAGAAGCACTCAATTCATCTACTGTGAACTGTGAGAGATCCTTTGTTTCTTCTATTGCTACCACAATAGATTCAAACCTTGATGGTAAACTTCTCAAAGTCTTCTCTACTATCCTTCGTTCTTCAATAATCTCACCATGAGATCTTATCTGGGTTATCAAGCCAATAACCTGAGTGAAAAATGAATCTATTGTATCAGATTCCTTCATGTTGAGTGTTTCAAAGTCTCTACTCAACATCTGCAACTTTATCAGTCTTCACCTTCTCCATCCCTTGATAGGCAGTTTTGAGAATATCCCATGCCTCCTTGGATTTTGTTGCTGCTGCAATCCGTGGAAAAACACTTTCATGTATTGATTGGAAGAGAAAAAAGAGATATTTTGCATCTTTCTTCCTGTCGCTCTTCAACTGGTCTCTTTCTGCTACTGTCAAAGCAGCCAATGTTATTGCATCTGTAGGTTCAACATAGCGAGTTTCAACGAGCTCCCATATTCCTTGAGAAGCAAACAAAGCTTTCATTGTTATGGACCAATAACTATAATTTTTCCCATTAAACTGTGGCAGTTGGGAATTTTTCAAACCAGTTCCAACATATGTCATCTTAACCTATATAATTAAATAAGAGATACTGACTGTATAATTAAAACAAGCAAAAAAAATTTCTCTGCTAGAGAAAATCTGCTCAATAAGCTTCTTACAGCTCCTACAGTGAAAAACAAACTCCGTTTTTGACTCACTGAGTTCCTAGACTAGCTCTGATACCATGTTGGAAATTTCTGTTAATTTCAAACACAAAAGAAATTGCACAAAGAACAACGCTCTATTTTTTAATACAGGATCTTAATCATAATGAAGAAAAAAACTTTTACAAAATAGTCTTCCTCTACTCAGAGGGATTACAACAGGAACACTTCAATTCTGGAAACTAATTTCACTATCTCAGAAAATTACAGTTTCAGCACTGCTATGTGTTGCAGAAAAAAAAAAAAAAATCTTACTGTTTGCTTGTGCCCATACTTCCGTAAAATAGAAAACAATAAAATTAAAAATTTCACCTACATTTACCAACCGCCGTAAATATCATTAATTACATGGCTGAAAATATCCTATTGGACTTTAACGCGTTGCCTCATCACAACATCGCACCATCGCATTGGAGGAAAAGAAAAGATGTGCCACCGTTTCCATAACCGTTTGAATCATGCGATTTACGATATGCGATCAGATCGCAGCGCGAAATCGCAATCACAGACAATAGAAGGGACGTAGCGAAGGTTAACAAGGAACTGTGCAATATGCGATCTGTGACTTGATCGCATTGCAGGGAACTCAAATGGAGGTTTTCTGGAAATAGAATGCTACGGTCGTTGTCGCTCCATGGTAGTTTAAATTATCATTCCAACAGTTACCTCGTGGTTATGCCTATTCCCATCTAGAGAACAACCAGTAACACGGGCAGTTGCTTTATTATATTCAGTTGTGAAAGCACCAGAACTCAAACTATCTATAGCTCGAGGAGTTGATTCACCAGCAAATGATCTAGTGTCTCTAGGTAATAATAAGTTTATGCATGCAATGGCAGCAAAGACAGAAGTAGGAGCATCGATTCCATTATATGAATGATGGGCCCTATCCCCCACACACATATGGGTAGCAAATAGAAGGGACGCAGTGAAGGTTAACAAGGAAATGTGCAATATGCGATCTGCGACTTGATCGCATTGCAGGGAACTCAAATGGAGGTTTTCTGGAAATAGAATGCTCCGGTCGTTGTCGCTCCACAGTAGTTTAAATTATCATTCCAACAGTTACCTCGTGGTTATGCCTATTCCCATCTAGAGAACAACCAGTAACAGGGGCAGTTGCTTTATTATATTCATTTGTGAAAGCACCAGAACTCAAACTATCTATAGCTCGAGGAGTTGATTCACCAGCAAATGATCTAGTGTCTCTAGGTAATAATAAGTTTATGCATGCAGTGGCAGCAAAGACAGAAGTAGGAGCATCGATTCCATTATATGAATGATGGGCCCTATCCCCCACACACATATGGGTAGCAAATATCACGTCCCTGTCCAATCCGCCAAGAGAGGGCCCCATAAACAACCGTTCGTCCACAAAAGTAATCCATGTGGGGTAGCAGTTGTGGTCCAACAAAGTAACTAGTTGCGCAACCGCCTTATAATAAGTCTAAAAGGATGGGAGTATATAACAACAATAGACTAAAAATAAAGGCACGTGGGTGTGGCCTGGAAGCAGTTGAAATCGAATGGAGACAGAGAGAACTCGCCGTGGGTTCAATATTTGTTTTGTCTTATCATCATGAAATGGTCTCCATATGAAACATGGGGCTCACTGAACTGATAATTGGCAATGATCATTCAACTTACCAAGCTCCACTTGTTCTTGTTCCTTTTTTGAGTGGAATACTTACCTATATAGCTTTTTCCTCAATTGGTTCTACCAAGACATAGATTCTTTTATAGCTGGATAGGATATTTATTAACTACTAAGAAGACAAGATTATGAAATATCCAAGAAAATACTAATAGTAGATAAGTAGGTAATAACAAGATCAATGGAAATGTCTATAAGCATAACTACTCTTTTTTATATGTAACTCGATCTCATCTCGAAGTGGAGGTCAAGTAGGATCTATTCTTTCTTGTTGATTTTTCTATACGATGATTTAATGACGATGATTAGGAATAGATAACTCGATCTTGACGTCATTCAGAAGTGGTGGTAGTGCATCAGATAATAACAAGGAATGCATTTCTTTCTCATTTCGCAGGATTAGTTACCATTTGAATCATAACATCCCTACCGATTGGAAGACAATTACATACCCTAGTCCTTAAGAAAGTACCTATCAGTTGGAGATTAGCTCGGAGGTACCATAAAGGCTCATAAACACCATTAGAAAAAGATGAGAGAAACCAAGCTAGGTATTTCTTATCAAGTGGAACTACACTATTAGGATTCTAATGTCAACTACACCGCAAGTTCATGAGAATGGTTTTCTCCTCTGCTAGAGTATGGTTTTTCATTAGCAGCACACGTAGACTATGGTTGTTCATCACTAGTAGCAGGATTTGTTCCTATAGTGGAGCAACACCATGCAACCTATCTTTGTGCCCAAAACCAATGCGACCATCATCTTAGTCTTACCCCGACAAAATGGGACCATGATCTCTAGTGTGATTATTACCCATGAACACTACCCAAAGTTAGCCCTATGAACATGCATGACATGAAGTTATCCAATAGAGCATGATATTTAAAGTGGAGATTATCAATTTTCATTTCTTTATAAAAAAAAATTATAATTTTGATTCCTTTAGAATTGCGACTGAGCCTATTTATTAAATTAGAATCTATTTAATAAATTTTTCTGGTAATCCCTGCTGTCAAGCTTACTTATTGATTTCATTACCAACCCAAGTCCGTTCTATAATTGTTAAAGGGGTTCCTATCTCCAAGCAATTTTTTGGCAATCGATTTTGGCCTCAATTTTTTGTTGATTATTTGATCTAAATAATCATCCGCTACCAATATATTGAGTAGACCCATAAAGATTGATTCTTCCCTTTTTTCTCTGTGATTGAAGATCTGATCTGAACTTCAATAATGATCCATTCCTTGTTCTTGAAGGTTCATATAATGGATTCATTTTATAATAAATAAAAAATGAAATTTTTATCATGAACCGACTAGGCTTAGTTATTGCTAGAGTTAATTGATCTGTGATTTCCAGACAATTTTTGATATTGAATGCAATAGACCCAACCTGTGTCGAATATTCCCACTACACTTGCTATTATGACTGCGTCGCAAGTACAGGCAATGCCAGTTGTGTGTCAACCTCAAGTATCACAGGTTGCAATAAAATAGCCTCTTGTATCTATAGCTCAATCACAACCTCAGGTTAGCGCTTCCTTACCTGGAATGACTCAGGCTCAAATGGGTATTATCACTCCACATCTTGGTCAATCTTCTAGTATTGGACAACAACAAATGGTCCAACAACCATGGCTGGCACAATACCAACAATCGCAATTCCACCAAACCTACCGAGGAACTGAATGACACGGCTTCATGGGTAATGGACAACTACCCTTTCAAAATAGTTACCAACAATCAC
Source organism: Pinus taeda (assembly GCA_000404065.3). Taxonomy (NCBI): domain Eukaryota; kingdom Viridiplantae; phylum Streptophyta; class Pinopsida; order Pinales; family Pinaceae; genus Pinus; species Pinus taeda. Next base: position 1,742 of record APFE031416210.1, on the reverse strand, counting down.
ACTATACTTGTTATGTCCAACAACGTTATCAAAGTTACCAAAATTAGATACATTATGCTGGTATGCAAAGACCTACTGCTCAGGTGATTCCATCTTATCCTAGGTATGCTTCACCTAACCTGAATCAACAATTGCCTTTTGTAGCAACTCTAGAATTACCAGATTTCTACTGGCTGACGAATGATCCAATTGCATATGCCCCATGGTGGCCATCGATTCCTCATAAAATCCCCTCCGATATTCCTAAATTCAATGGAAATCCAGTAGAATATCCATCAAATCATGTAATGACTTTTCATTTGTGGTGCTCATCTAACACCTTAAATGATGATTCGATTAGACTTCACCTTTTTCAGAGAATGCTCAGTGGTCCGAAAGTGAAATGGTATATTGAATTTCCTAGAGCTTCGTTTGATAACTTTAGTGCCTTGCCACTACCATTCTAACCCACTTTCAGTTACCCATAAGGTACGAAACATGAACAAAAATCCTTAGCAACTTTAAACAGACCATGTCTACTCACATATCTCATCATATTCATGAGTGGCAACGCCGTCGTCGAATGGTAGAGGAATATGTTCCTGATCAGCTTTTGGCTGAGTGGTTTATTAAGTCCTTATTGCCTTCAATTACTGAAGACATGGCGAAAGGAGGAGTTTTCACTTAAGAGAAAGTCATTGCTTGTGCCCAATATATAGACTTGATCTATACTTAGTCTAGCACACTCTATGACAAAATTCTTGGTGCTCACAGACCAACATTTTCCATTCCTCCCCCTGCTAAATCAAGCAAGGACTCTCATGTCGGTGATGGTGTGATCGGTACCTCAAGCATGCAAACTGCAAAGGCACCATTTGGTAAAGCTCTTGCAGTTTCTAGTAAAAAAGCAAATGACAAACCTCTTGCCTCAAAGATTAATGCCATGTCATCTAACAAGGCAAAGAATCCTAAGAAACCAGGGGGCAAGAAGAAATGAAAAGATAAAAAGAAGAAACAAGAGAGTTCAACTCCTGAAAAATCTTTTGAGAACCCTCTTGGGTGAAAGAAACATCGTGATCCATGTTATGTTTGTAACGAGGACCATTGGATGAGAGATTATCCACATCGAGCTGAGGTTACAAAATTGCTAAAGACTTCAAATACCTCTGCGGTGTTGATTGATACATTTCCAAACCCAGAAACTAATCTGGTTACTATCGATCATGCTTCCACATCCCAAGTGCTTATGTTATCCGTCTCAAAATAGTTGAATGATGCTTTGATATTGACAAGGAACAAAGATTATGGGAATCCACCATCGTGAAACAACAAGGCTAAAAATCAACCTAGTAGTTCGACGACGACTTCGCTAGAAGTGTTTACGCCTGTTATTCCTAAATTAACTATAAATCCACCAAAGGGAGTCATACATAAGTCGAAATTTAGTCCTTGTGCTCGAGCTGCACATAATTATAACATAGTGGAGGATCTCGCTCAATTGCCATCTGCTATGTCGACGCTAGAAGTACTGTAGAATTGCCCCTCCCAAAAGCAGGCTCTGTTATAAGCAATAGGTGGGATTGATCCAATGGATTCCAATCTTGTGGCCTTTGACCATAAAGGATATGCACCTGAGTTACTGGCTCAACTCGATTTCCTTACACACATAAAAGTACTCAATAAAATTGTTCATCGAACGATCATTGATGAGGGGGCATCCACTTGTATTATGTGAATGAGTTCGTGGAAAACTCTAGGTTCAC
>APFE031416206.1:115769-129895 GCA_000404065.3 Pinus taeda | reverse complement strand
AAGTGTAATTGGGAAACAAGCATAAGGACATGTAGGCATTAACAATGGTTAGCGGTGACCAATAATAAGCAGGCTAGGTGGACCCTACCGGCCAGCTCATCCTAACTGATGGAGCCCGAAAGTTTAATAAGGGTGCACAAGTGAAAGCTTCAGCAGTAGGGCACTGAGCCATGGAGGCAGAGAGAAAACCAATAAAAAGAGTGTTGGGTGGTCTCCGACAGACACGTCAACCCAAAGGTTTGACCTTGGTTGGTTCACAATGGTACGCAGACTCAATGCACTAGGAGGAAAGGAGTTATGGGCTAAGTGCCCACACTAGGCCTATGCCACAGGTTAGAACTAGGGGCACGAAAGTTAATAAAGGGAGTTTGGTTTGCGAGCTTTGGGACCCAACCCTTGCGTCATTTTACATAGAAATGAACCCAAGGCATAGACAATGGAGTCACGGAGGCTCCGAGAATGGCTAAATACCAGATCCTTTCGATTGTTTCATGAAGAAACATGACCAAGGGCATGGTAAAAGAACGTGGGACCATCCCTAGATCCTAAAACATCATAACTTTTTTAAAATTCAAATTAATAAAAAATTCAGGATCTTGGACATTAGCGCTAATGGGTGGTCACCTCGTGTAGAGGAAAAACCAATGGCATAAAAGTCGTTAACACAAGGAATTGGCTCGTGAAGGGCTTAACAAGACTTGAAAGGACTTAGCACCTAGGGCCTGAGCCAGTGGTCACAGAGACTTGGTCTTATGGTGAAGAAGGAAAAAAAGGAGCCAACAAAATAGTCTTAAGCCCAAATTCTGTGGAACTAACAGTTTAGTAGTAAATTTGGCAGTTAAGCCAAAATTAACTGTAACTAAATATAGAATAAACACTGCTAAAACCTGTAAAAGTAAATATTGGTTATAAATTCAAAATAAACTCAGTTCAACTAGCATAAAATGTTGGTTAAGGTTTGAGAACTCGAAGCATAGGTGCAGAGGATTGAAATAAACATGTCAAAGGGAAAAAAAGGAAGCATGCAATAATCATAGAAAATGAAAAGAAGGAAAAAGTATCAAGAAAAAATTATATATAAGTAGGCCTAATCAAGAAGAATGAGTACACGAGTTTTGAGATTGAGATTCTGGTGCAACGCGGTGTTGGTATGGTGTTCAAATTATTCAGAAATTGTTGTAGGTTTTTTTCTAAAGTGGTGACAGAGATTTAAGCGTTTTTGAAAGCAGAGAAGGAATTCATGTTTCTAGTATGAAAATGGATGAAAGATGGAACAATGAGTGTGAAAATCGAGTTATAGATTGTTTATTAGGGATTGATGCTCCTTCCAGTGGGTGCTGGAGGGGCGTTGTAGATCCACTTGGTTATAGATGACAAATTAGGAATTTGTTGCTTCCTACTGGTTATATCCATAACTTTGTAATTGCAACTTATAGCTTTCCCTATTAATAAAATGGTGAATCCAATTTGAAGTTATTTGTCCTTTACATGATTCCATTGATTACTTAAATTGTTTCTTATTGTTGAAAGTACTCTTTACTATCTTCTTGTTCTTACACGAAGTGAAATTAAATATTAAATTTGGTAAAATTGCTACAATAATGATTCACACCCCCTCTCAGTATTGTCTTAGTTTCCAATGATTAGTATTAGATCTAGTTACTTTTGATCAGTCTAATAGCTGGAACAAATAGCAAGGACCACGACACATTAGGAAGGAGGTTTTATCAATAAGGCACCTATGTTCAATGGAACAAACTATTCGTTTTATAAAGTGAACATGGAGCGGACATTCAATCACTAGGATTTTATGTGTCAGATGCTATGGAAGAAAAATATCAAAGACCTCCAACATTGGTTACGAAAGATCCAAAGTTGGATTTCACATGCAATTCTAAAATAATGCATGCCCATCTTGCTAGCCTACCTAAATCAGAACTTGCCAACGTGATGGATTGCAAATTTGCCAAAGCAATCTGGGACAAGATGAGAAATTGCTATGAAGGAGACAACAAGAGGGCTTGATGAGAAACGAGATGAATATGTTGCAGTTCAAAAAGTATTGAGATCTCTTCCTAAGAGGTTTAATCCCAAGGTGTCAGCCATTGAAGAAATAGAAAATCTGAAAAATCTCACTCTAGATCAAATGCTTGGTATACTCACTGCCTATGAGATGAGGAGTTCTTATGAAAAGTCAACAACCAAAGAATCAACCTTCAAAGCAAAAAAGAAGTGCAAGGATGAGAATGCTGACACGTGCTATGAATTAGATGAAGAAGAAGCTAACTTTGTGAGGAGGCTCAAGCAAGGATCTGGAAAGTATAAAGGTAGGTTTCCCTTTAAATGTTTTAATTGTATCCAAGTTGGTCATTATGCATCAAGATGTCCTGAAAAGAAGAAAAAGGATTATGATCCTAAAGAAAATTTTAAGAAGGTTCAAAAGGATAGGAATAAAGATGTAGAAGAAAGTGAGGAAGACCCCTCTAGTCCTCAAGCCAAAGATCCCCAAGGTATGTACAAAAACACCATCCAATTAATTAGATTGTTGGTGAATTAAATTCAGGAGTCACAAACAAGAAGGAGGTTGCAGAATTCCCTCACAAGGCACATGTTGCACTGTTTTCCATGGAGGAACCAAAGAATATTGTTCAAGCCAATTAAGATCAATATTGGGTAAAGGCCATGAATGAAGAATTAGATGAAATAGAGAAAATTTAGACTTGGGAACTTGTTTCAAGACCTGCAAACAAGAATTTCATTGGCACAAAGTGGGTATTTAGGAATAAGTTGAATGCTCATGGATAAGTGATAAGAAACAAGGCTAGGTTAGTGTAAAATGGCTATGCTCAAATAGAGGGATTAAACTATGATGAAAATTTTTCTCTTGTTTCTAGATTAGAACAAATTAGAATGTTTTTGTCATTTGTTTGTTTCCAAAAATTTTAAATTTATCAAATGGATGCCAAAGCTTCTTTTCCCAATGAAGAGATACAAGAGGAAATTTATATAGAGCAGCTAAAAGGTTTTCAATTGACAGAGAAACCAAGATATGTTTGCAGACTTAAGAAGGAATTGTATGGCCTCAAGAAAGACCCTAGGGCTCGGTGTTCAATGCTAGACAAATACATGCACAAGTGTGGATTTAAATGAGGAGAACCTGACAACAATCAACATGTCAATTAATCCAGTATTTCACAATAAGACCAAGCATATTCCCATCAAGTATAATTTCTTGATGGAGTATGTTGCAGTGTAAATTGTGAAGCTCGAGTATATTCCAATAAAATAACAAGTTGCTGATATATTTATAATTCCACTCCCTAGAGAACAATTTGAGTACTTAAGGAAAATATTGGGACTCATTCCTTTTTCCTCCCTTCACTAGCTCCTCCTCCAAGAGGAAGCAAGGAATCTGGTACATTTTTAGCATATACTAGTGAAGTTGTCAGGTCCACAAGGATCAACATGATAGAGAAGGATTGTAGACAGGAGAAGCACAGTGATAGGGGGAGCATGATGGTGTCTTTTGACATTGATGTCAAAGGAGGAGTGATCTAGTGATCAAACAAAAAGGGTGACAAAAAGGGTGTGAAATATGGTAATCAAACCAGAGCTAAAGCATCAAATCACAAAAGAAACACCAACAACCACAACTATTGAAGCACAAAAAAAGTTTTTCTTGGGGAAGCAACACTCATGTTATACTAAGTGTGTTTCTAGAAGAGAAAAAGGTGTTTTGTTTGATTTTTTTGTTGTAATTAATGCCAAAGCGGGAGATTGTTGAGATATGTTGTCATTGATGGCAACAAGGTGATGGAAACAAAGTGTTCAGTGGTGGTAGGTGGCATCAGAAGACACATGAGTCAAATAAATACCTCAAGGAGTAGGTTCCAGGTAGACAAGAAGGGGAAAAATCAAAATTAGTGTAGTAGCATTGGAGCCAGTTTTGGAGCACTAGATCATCTTAAGTGCAAGTGTAAGCCACCTGTATGGAAAAATATCTGGAATAGATTTCCAAAAATACATGGAAGTCCTTAAAAGGCCTTCTAGATCAAAAGTTAGAGCTAGTCGAAGTTTTATGATCCTAAGACCTTCATAGTAGATTTAAAGAGAGTGGATGAGCCTTTGGTGCATAGCCAAATTTGGCTTAAATTCCAAACTCGACACCAAATCTAGTGGAGCCTATAAGAAATAGCTCCGAGAAGACATGGAAACAATAAGTCGGACCATAGGTGGCGCCCACCTGGTAGGCTTACCTCGGCGGATACACTCTGGCAGAATGTTTTGGTGCCCAAGTCTAAGCGACTAGGAGGAAACATTTAGGACATTACAACTATGCATTGTCCACTGGGGACCAAGTGGTTGGAGTCCACCCATTCGTAATACCGTGACCAGTGCACTCCAAAGGTTTATTTGAAGAGGCACACATCTAAGTGTCAAGAGGTAAGTGTCAAGACACAACAACAATGAAATTGATGAAATTGACCAATGAAAAGGGAGCAGGAGGAGGCCCACTATGATAGCTCATCCCATAGAGGGCTAGGCCAGAGGAATAATAGAAAAGGCATACACAACAGAATGTTGGCCAGCCAAAAAAACAATGAAAAAATCAGTAGGCCTAAAAATAAATTAACAAAAGATTTGGTCACAAAATAAGGCCTTGAAGGACCTTTTCTCTCTCCTCTAGGAGGATAGGTGGTGACATACGATTGGCTTAAGAGACGTCAAGTGGTGAAGTTAGCATGGACATGTGATGGGTAGATTTAAGGCATTTGGGTACCTAAAGGCCCATTTTTGGGTGACACATGTCACCTACCACAGGTTGACATGTGGCACAAGAGACGTCATTTTGATGTCATCCTGGTGGATATGGCCCAAAATATTTAAATGGTACGTAAGTGGTGTCGTCGGGAAACGGGCACCAAGATATGTAGGATTTAACAGTGGATAATGGTGATCAATAAGAAGTGGGTCGGGCGGACCCTATCGGCCAACTCATTCTAGCGGATGGAGCTCATAAATTTAATAAGGGTGCACAAGTGAAAGATTTGGAATTAGTGTGTCAGGTCATGTCAACAGAGCAATAGCTAATAGAGAGATCCTTGGGTGGTCCCCATGGACACATAAACTTGGAGGTTTGACCTCAACAGCTTTAGAATGGTACCTAAAATCAATGCATTAAGAGGAATGGATTTACAGGCTAAGTGCCTAAACTCAGACTATGCCATAGGTTAGAACTAAGGGTGCGACAAATATTAAAGGGAGTCAGGTTTGGGAGCTCCAAGACCCAACTCTTGGGTCATTTCACATAGAAATGAGCCCAAGGCATAGACAATGGAGTCATGGAGGCTCAAGGAAAGGCTAAGAGCCAACTCCTTTGGATTGCTTTGTTTAGAAACATGGGCAAGAGCACGAAAAAAGAATGTGGAGCCATCCCCAGATCCTAGAACCCTATAACTTTTTTAGAATTCAAATTAATAAAAAATCCAAGAGCTTGGACCTTTTCATTGATGGCTAGTTGCCTCACGTAGAGGTAGAACTAATGGCATAAGAGTCATTAACACAAGGAGTTGGCCCATGAAGGACTTAATAGGACTTGGAAGGGCTCAACGCCCAGGGCCTAAGCCGATGGTCGAGGAGACTCGACCTTATGGTGAAGAAGAAGAAAAAGTAGCCAACGAAAATGGCTTAAGCCCAAATTTGGTGGAACTAACAATTTGGCAATAAATTTGGTAGTTAAGCCAAACTTAGATGCAACTAAAAATAGAATAAACACTACTAAAACCTATAAAAGTCCAGATTAGCTAAAAAATGCAAATAAACTCAGATCAAATAGAAGAAAAGGATGGTTAAGGTTTGAGAACTCAAAGAACAAGTGTAGAGAGTTGAAATGAATAGGTCAAAGGAAAAAATAAGGAAACATGCAACAATTAAAGAAAATAGAAATAAGGATAAAATATCAAGCATAAATTCTATATAAGCAGGCCTGTTCAAGAAAAATGAGTACACGAGTTTTTGAGACGGAGCTTCTGGTACAACAAGGTGTTGGCATGGTGTTCACAGTCATTGGAGATTGTTGTAGGTGTTTTTCCTGATGTGGTGATAGATTTTTAAGTATTTTTGAAAGCAGAGAAGGCATTCATGTTCCTAGTATGAAAATGGATGAAAGATGGAACAATGAGTGTCAAAATAAATTTGTAGCTTATTGATTAGGGGTTCGTTCTACTTCAATTAGGTGCTAGAGAATAGGTGGGGTTGTAGCTCCATTCATTTGTAGCTAATCAATTAGGAATTTTTTGCTTCCTACTGGTTGTAGCAAAAACTTTGTAATTGCAATTTGTAGCTTTCCCTATTAATAAAATGGAGAAGCAGTTCTGAAGTTATCTGTTCTTTGCATGATACCATTGATTACTAAATTTTTTGCTTATTGTTGAAAGTACTATTTACTATCTTATTGTACAAAGTGAAAAGAAATTTAAAATTTGGTAAAATTTCTACTATAGTGATTCATCCCTCCTCTCAATATTTTCCTGGTTTCCAACAAAGTCCTCATGTCAAAATAGGCTATTCAATGAGGCTTCTCCAAGTTTCTTCAAAAATCAACTCCAAATGATGCTTCAACAATGCTCCTACATGGATCTCAACATCAAATTAAAAATCACTCTAAGATCTACTCGACAAGATCACTTACTAGCCTCCTATAAATATTCTTCAATGGTCCATTCAAATCCTCTTCAAAGCTACTTGAAAAAGGAGATAAGATATTGATCCAAACAAAAGTTATATGCTATAGTTTCAAGTCCACTTAATGCTTCCAACAAGGGCATGTCTCTATTTTTCACAGTGCCTAAATCTATTGGTAGGACCGAGGCCTGATGCTTTCACGGGTCTGAGACAACGCTTGTAGTGGTATCTTAACAAGCTCTGTTCACAAGGAGAAAAACTCGTACCAAAACTTGATCCAACAAAAGGTGTCGAGGACTTGTTTCAAGGTCTACAACTATATATATTGATCTCTATTTTTGGGTCTCCAACTATATCTATATCATATATATATATATAACCTTTTTCCCCCAACGAATCCCAAATACCATATAAAAGTAACATGAAAAAATCTCATGAAATGTTTTTTCTACTCCTTCCTTCCTTAGATATTCCCTGCACTTATGATCCTTGACTAATTTTTTTCCTCTATATACTTGGTTGAGTTGGTTCATCTACTAATCTTTGTTCATTGTGATTAGAGGATCCAAATCAATCTCTGTGTTTTCTCACTGAATTAAAATCCAAATAGGGTCAAATTAAGTTGTAGTGGTTCAATCGATTGAACACTTGTGTCTTTTTGGAGGGGAGCCAGCATGAGTAGGTAGGCTGAATTGTGCACATTTATAGTTATGTCTATGTTATATTTTTGAATATTTTAAAGGTGGAATTAGATTATGCTGTGTAGGAAATTGGTATTAGTTTCTAGTAGCTTGGGACTTGAAAACAATATAGTACTCATGGATTATTTGATAGTGTTGGAAACACATTAAATATTTTTTTCTTTGTTGGACCTACTTTCATGCTTTTCGAGATACATTATCTTACACTTGATGCACCTTTTTCTTTTTGTTTGTTTGTTTTGTTTCAGTGACTTGGAAAGTGTTGTTGATCAAAGGATCTATTCTAGGCACTATATGAATAGGTGGTTCTCCTATTGATCATGTGAATGAATTCTATTTATCTTATTTATTTATTCATTGTTTTCTTTTCTTATTTTTGTTCATCTATCACAAGATACAACTTATGATCATAACATATTAGCAAATTGCAGGAAGCCATTGATAGTGCAACTATGAACACTCTCCCTGATATAAGGAAAGCAAGAGAAGGTATAACAGAACTCCACTTTCTTTCATTCAATCCCACTAACAAATTCACTACTATAACTTAGCTACAGATGAAAAATTCCACTGAGCCACCAAAGTATTACCAAAACAATTTCCAGCAATCATTATAATAAAACATGAAATGAAATATAGGGTGCATAAAATCATACACAAATTTGCAAAGAGAGGAATAAGGATACTTGCAGTTGCATACTAAGTATACTTGGAACTTCAAATCCTCATTAAATAAAATAAATAATCATTAGGGATTTTTCAATGCACCTAGGGTTTCATAATCATCATCATCATACATATTCTTCATCTATACACCTAGGGAATGTTAGGGTTTGCTTCAAAAATTCTAGAGCTTGAAATCAATGAAATCAATGATAAAATTATCCAAAAAACTCTCCCTTTATCATTGATAGCAAATCCCACTGTAATAATACTTCTCTTTTCATCAGACTTCTTGATTCTTCTCCCCCTTTGACATCAATGGAAAATGGGCTAACTCTGCTTCTCATTTACTCCCATAAGCTAGTGCTTCCAGAATTCTAGTCAAAGTCTCCAAACAAGGGATCAATAATGAGGTATGTGAGCATTGCAAGGGAACATGCATGTATCATTCCTTTAAGTGAGGCATTTTCTTCATAATCTAGTTTAGTAGTGTCCTCCATCAAACCTACAATGCCCTTAAAGATGATTCTATCTACAATAAGGAGAGCATCAGGATTATACCGATCATCGGAATGGTTACCATAGAACCCAGTGAAACCAATGGCATGCTTGACATTGTTCATGGTTACTAGGAATATCAATTCTTCATGTAGAGGACTAAACATTTTCAAACATGGTGCATGTGCAACTTTTTAACAGTTCCTTAACATGCCTGATAAAGTGTCTGCAATGCTTAAAAATTTTTGATTTGATGCTCTCATACGAATCTCCTCGATACCCTTTCTAGTAAGGGAATTTACATCAAAAACATACCTATCAGAAACATAATAGATTTCAAGACAAAACATTGCTACCATAGGATGTCAACATATGTATATTGTGCTTTGATCCTTTGGTTGTCTCTGCCTTGCAAGAAGAAACCTTAAAACATAGGATTATTTTTCCCTTTTGGACTGTATATCTTACCACATATGGTTAAGTATTCATTTGAATAAAGGATCTCTTGGTACCATTTAAGCCTCAAAAATTGTTTCTTACAAAATTGAGGGAAAACCACCCGGTCCAGTCCTTGGTTGGTAGCTCCTTTTCCGTTTGGTGTAGTGGCTCCGACTGGGAGTGATGGGACCAGTTTCCCAATATAAATTATGATAGTGCTAATGGGGTGATATATGATAGTTAAGAGGAATGTTTAAGCTAAAAGGAATCTAATCTAAACTAATAATCACATGCATATATCCTAATTTAAACATTATCTAGCTATGACTATACCCAAGAATAAAATTGACGCATGCGATCTACAATAATGTCCTAAAGCAATCAGTAATAAAGATCATTCAACTGCAATAGGAAGTGAAATAATTTTAAAAATTATCACTTCAGATAAATAGTTAGCCGAAACGATTGCGAAAGATATATTGCATAAGAAATTATTCATATATTCAGCATAAAATTTAGGTCATCACCATACAAAAGCGCAATAATGCTAACCAAGCTTTAAACTTTCATACATAAACAATTTGAAGTAAAATTAATGCTTAATACATTAAAAAAAAAAAACAAAAAAAAAAAAACAAAAAAAACAAAAAACAAAAAAAAAAAAAAAAAAAAAAAAAAAAAAAAAAAAAAAAAAAAAAAAAAAACAAAAAAAAAAACAAAAACAAAAAAACAAAAACAAAAAAAAACAAAAACAAAAACAAAATTACGAGATAAAATTACCATTTGTAATAAGTTATGCTCATGTGTTTTAGCAATATCGACATACTTCTAATCAATCCAACACCATCTAAGAGTACAAAAGTGCAATTTCAGTAGAATATGCCAGATAAGATAAAAATAAATCTTGTTCCATTCATTTCACCAGAACTTCCTCAAAGGGATAAAAGTGCATGTGTTTGAAGATTGTTTCTGATAAAATTTCGAAACCCCTCTCTAAATTCATGAGATCAGTTTAAATACTAAACCATAATTCCTAATAATAGATTATTACAAAAATAGTTGAGGAGGTTTAAAAGACCTTCCTCAAATTGTGAAAAACAAAACAAAAATGGAAATTAAAATAGGGTGACTAACTCCTTTGTGTTTGATCTTTAAGATCATAGATGTCCATCATGAGTTTGAGCTGTGTCGGTCAGCTGATCATAGATTTTAACTGCCCAGTGAACATGACATTAATCAGTGCTGGAACAATATTCTGTGTGGAAGAGGTTAGTCATTGCAGGGTCATCCACTGGCGTAAGGTTTTACTAAAATTTTCCAGTACGCTTCCCAGTTTAACCTGGTCATTTGCCTAATTTCTTCTTGTTTTTCTCCTGTAGCCTGCCTCCACTGTTGTTTGAGCTGTTTGATATTTGGAAGAAAACTTGGTACAGACTCTACCACCAGGTTTGTGCTGTTTATATTTTTGTTTACGTTTTGAATAACACAATTCGCTACTATTTCTACAACCACCATTGCCTTTTCTGCTTGCCTAATTCGAGAATCCTAGCCTACAAATAAAATTTCTTTGTGTGACTCCTATAATATAGGCAAATCAGCCTTCCTCCCATCCTCTGAATTCTACTAGGTGATGTAGTTGGAAAATCTTTTCAAGACTTCATCGTATTCGAGTCTCATGTCAACGACTTGACTCGTTAATTTATCACTAGTCTCATAATAAGGAATCAATTGCGAGACCTTGTGGCATAGAATTTCTTTTTGATGCATTAGCTGGGAGTTTAGGCTGAGTGCTTTGATTATAAACTGATCAATATTTGGGCTATCCTTATACTTATCTGTTAATGCTTGTATCTACGCTTCCTTTTCTACCAAACTGGCTTGATGTTTTATTTGCATCTGCTCGAATTCTTGCTGGAGCTTGGCTATTTGCAATTCCACTTGTTGGTTAGATTTTTCTTGCTCTAACTATTGTTCCAACAGTAGAATTTTATTTTCCTTTTCTTTGTGTAAAATTTGTACTTTTGTTGCTTTGTCAATAGGCACTGTAGCGTAGGCTCCTGCAAACTAAGACAGTCTAGTAAGGTTGTCAGATGGGTCGATGGGTGAGTCTTTCCAGACCATATCCATTGGTTCATTATCATGAGTAGTAGCAGCTGTAACATCCAATTTCCTCTTTTTTCTATGCCTTTTGACAACGAATTTGTGGGTTGGGCTATAGACCACATCTAAAGGAGGAATCTCCTCAATTCTCAAAATAATTTCAGAGGTAGGAATGGCAGGAATCTGCTCTTCCTCTTGAGTACTTACAGTTTTCGCTACTCTAATTTCTTGAGTTGTTTTGTGTTGCAGAGTCTGTGGCTCAGGTGCTCGTTTCTCTGTATGGATCTTTGTGTTAAAATGCTCCCATTCTTTCTCTAAATCAATCACTGGGGGTTTTGTTGACTGGGTGGAGGTGGAATGAATTTCACCCTGTTTTCTAGCTGAGGTTTTCTGAGTTGTTTTTCCTATAGATTGGGCTATATCCTTTTCTGAATCCTCGGTTTTTCTTTCCCCATTCTGTGACCGTTGCTCTGATTTCTTTAACTTCCTAGTAGACTTCTCTTAGGACTATGCTTGGGAATCATCTTTAGAATTTCCTCTAGAACTTCCTTCTAGGCTTATGCTAGGAGTTGGCTTCCTTACTGGTTCAATCAATAATTGGTCCAACAGGACCTTTAGCAATCTCCATTCTCTGTATTGATGAAAGGCTTCAAGCTCTTCTTGATCAAAAATTAGTGATGACATGTGCTTCACTTCTGTGAATGTCTCTTTCTGTAGGAAGATGTCATCAAATGTATATTCCTCATGACTGAATACCTTCACTTTTACCATGGTAGTGAAGTATTTGGCAGTGCCACTTGGGTCATATTGACGATCTAGGAATATAGGTAATTTCAGAGATTGCATGATCTCTACCTCTTTGAATGCATGGCCCAGATCATGCAGTGCAAATGCTCCACCCTGTAATGGAAATGTAGGCCAAATGGCCTTTTTCGCTTCCTTTAATCCTTTGCTTAGCCCACCCTCACTAGATGTTTGATAGCTTATCTCTCTTGTCTGGAACATAGTATGGAAGGACATGAGGTGAGGTGATGCTGTTGGAAATAATAGTGAGAGGGGGGGAGTGAATCAGTATTATCAAATTCTTTTCAATATGCCTTCATTAATTTATTGATCATTAACTTGTGTATAATAATGAGCATGAAACAAGAAAAACAGATAGTCACACCAAAGAACACCAGATATAAGGTGGAAACCCAATCTGGGTGAAAACCACCTGCTGCAATATGTCTCTATCTTCTTCAATTAGAAACTTCTTTTACAATGATTTTTGTTCTGGTGCAATCCTTTACCAGTACGCAGGCTACAACCTACAGAGAGCTACAACTCTTTCTCATTTTCCAGTATCTCTGGAAGGGAGCTACAACCCCTTTTTCTCTTTACTTCTTTAAGGACCATGTTTCATAAATTTTCAAACTGGATCCATGAACATCAAATAATCATCAAGTACATGAAAATCACCCAATCTCTTTATACAATGAACCAATGAATCACCCAACTCTTCAAAATGCTGTAAATAGAAAAGAATACCAGAAATCTAAACCCAAAACTTTGCTGCAGTAGATAAAGGACAATCAACAATAGTTTCAAGATAAGATAGCAACTTCACCAATAGGGGCCTGCATATATCCGCAGCTCTTCTGAGATAGAACTGCGTAGATCCGCACTGGTTGTTCTTCTGCTGTGCGAACTTTTCTTCAGATCTGCACCTTCACTTCTGACTTTCTGCGTAGACCCGCATTGTGCCTTCTTCTTGCCTGTGTACCTCGCACTTCGCGCTTGACTATGCTGTGTGCGCCCCGCACTGTGCCTTCTCCTGTACTGCGTACTCCGCACTGCGCCTTTGACTGTGCTGCGTACCCACACACTGCACCTTTGACTGCGCTGCGTACCCACGCACTTCGCCTTTGAATCACCTGCGTACTTGTGATTAGGGCCAATTTTTCAGTACACCAATTTGCCACAGTCAGTCAGATCCACAGATCTGTTCATGTTCCCGAGAGATCACGACATGCCAATAGATTCATCTTAAGTTAAGTTATCTCCGTGAATTAGATCTAGCTTTTTAAAAACCAATCACCCAAAATTTCATATATTAAGATATTCAATTGCCAAAGTTCAGTTTAGCCAAGTGATCTCCTTCCCTATTTATAGTCAAGCCCTTATTCACACCATGGGACAAAACCATCAATAACTAATACAAGGGATCCAAATCGGGGCTAAAATAGATCCTATACCACGAGCCAAAACCATAGGATCAAGATCGGCGGGCTAAATACCATGGGCCAAACATAAGAAACCCCACGTGAGCGCGCTTTTTACTGCATGGAAGTGTGTGCACTAGGGTCTGCACCTTCTATTTGGACAACCTGCGTACATGACCGCAACTTTCTGAATGGTGTACCTACGTGTCCATGCCTTTTGAACTCTATACATGCGAACCTTTTATTTTCTTTATTTTGAGAGCCTGAACAGACCATTGCCACTTGAGTGAGTTGCCATCAAGTACAACACCTGTATCATAGAGCCATACCAGAATCATAATGCCAACAATCTCGCCCTTTGGACTTGATGGCAACCTCAAGATCCTCAACATCATTCTCCCCCTTTGACATCAAGGGAAAAGGGTTTATGCTCCCCCTAAGAACATGCTCCTCCTGACTATAAACCAGATCTGGAAAGAAGAATCATAATCCACCAAACACCATAAACGACCATGAAAGAGATAGAAACATATTGTAGCCATGTTTAGATCAGCATCCATGTTCTCCTTCTGTGCTACCATAATGCCAACAATGCATTATATGCTCCCCCTGAACCTATGCCATTTGATCTTCGACCAATCAGTAAACCAGCACATGTACACATATACCCAGATGAACCTTGCGTATAACTAACACTCAGAAGAGATTCAACAACAAGATGATGCATCAACAACCCCCAGCTTTTTCCTGAGGTATTCAAAAGTCTCCCTGGGCAGTGGTTTGGTGAGTATATCAACAACTTGTTCCTTAGAAGGAACATACTCCAACTTGACCTTTT
>APFE031416206.1:64899-102453 GCA_000404065.3 Pinus taeda | reverse complement strand
AGATGAAAGTGATAGTGAAACTACTGAACTTGCTCTTATGGGTGAACAAGAAAGATATCAAATAGAGGCAGAATTTAAAAGGCTTTCAGACATAATCAAAAATCAACAAGATCTTTTGAACAAAAGGGAATGTGAAACAATTGAACTTGTTCTTATGGATGAACAAGAAAGAAACAAGATAGAAGCAAAAGTTATAAGACTGACAAGCAAAATTAGAACTCAAGATGATCTTCTGAACATAAAGGATAGTACTGCTAAGGCTCAACGAGAGTTATTCAAGGAGAAATATCAAAAGTTGTAGGATGAAGTAACATTACTAAGAAATGAGCTCAAAGATAGATCCAGTTACTATGAAAATCTTGAAGCTACAATCCTCTCACTAAAAGGAGATCTTGAAGAATCAAGGAAGGAGAATGAAGATCTACATCAAGCAATTGAAAAACAAGACAATGAAGTCATCAGCTTAAAATCCCAGCTGGAATGTGACTTCCGAGTTCATCAAATGCTGCAGAATGTAAATGAAGAACAAGAAAAGGAGATACTCAATCTAAGGCAACAAGTGGAAGATGGAAGAAAAGCTGAAGAATATTTGAAAAGGCAATCTCTTGAAAAGGAAGAACAACTTCAGGTTGAGGTAAATATCTTGAAAGGTAAAATAGAGGAAAAGGATAAGATTTTATGATTTCAAGATAGCTCTAAAGTCTTGGATGATATTCTTAGTAGTCAAAGGTCTCCTGCTATAAAGACTGGTCTTGGTTTCCATGAAATGATTGAAGGTGAATCTAGTTCACAAGGTGAAGCAAGGAACTCTAAAGAGAAATCTAAAGTGATTAACGAAGCAATAAAAGATCCATCTCATCATCAACCAAGGAAAGAGATTCCTCAAAGAAAATCCTTTACTCCTCCTATGAATAATGTTGAATGTTATGTATGTCATAATCTTGGACATATTGCAGCCAGATGTAGAAGAAGAAGAGTTCAAGACCATTATGCAGAAAGGTCATCTCAATCAAGGTACTTTTATGGATATTGCTTTGCTTGCAATATGTTTGGTCACAAAGCTACTGAATGTTACAGGAGGAATATGAAACATGTAAGATGTTATGCATGTAACAAGCTTGGACATATAGCTAAGGAATGCAGGAACAAAGTGTGGGAACCATATCAAAAGGAGAAAATGACATCATCAAGCTTGAAGATATGGAGGAAAAAGGAAGTACAGTCAGAGAAAGGCAGCATAGCACAACGTACAGACATACCAGAATCAGAGGGAGCTGAAAGTACAAAACTTCAGTGTCCTGAATCTCATATGCAAACTCTATAAAGGGAAATCGTGTATATACGCGAGTTGGATACTGCATAATCGCGTATATGATTGTTTGAAGAAAGGCAGTAGGGAAAGTGAAATAGATCTATGAAGTATGATTTCTTGAGCACAAGATCAGATCTGGAAATCTGACTGTCAGTGGCACAAAGGAGGACTGTTATTCGGCCCTAAACAGAAGTACGCAGGTGATACACAGCGAAAGTGCGGGCATACGCAGCAGAGTATAAGACCCAGAGCGGAGGTACGCAAGTGAGGGCATAGACCCTTGCGGTGGTACGCGGCTTAGAAAAAGAGCACATGCATAAGTACGCGGAGTAACTGAAGAACAGGTGCGTAGCAAGATTGGAGGTACGCGGCGCGATAGGAGGATTCCCTGCAGACTTACATACAAGTACGCGACGCGATGGAAGAAAAGGTGCGTGAGGTACGCGGTCTACTGATGGCACAGGTTCGTGAGTACGCACTGTAGTTGAAAATTGTCTGGTTATGTACGCAGTATAGAAGAAGAATCTCTGCGGGTGTGCGCAAGGGAGCAGAAGATGAAATGCGTGGCTACGTAGGACAGATAAAGAAAAACGGCGTACCTGTCTTAAGGCATTTATTGACTTTTCTTGCTGATAAGATCTGAAAGATGGCACAAGTTTAGGGGGAGCATATGTTCTCAATGCATTGTTGGCATTATGGTCCTTGGTGATGATGCTTATGATTCATCTTGCTATGATATGGTTATGAGTTGTTCAGATGATTCTTGGGGTTACATAGTTGATACTTAGATCATATTTATGGTTGATTCTCTAATGGTGCTTACATGGTGATCTTCGTAAGGATAAGAAGAAGTACATTGCCTGAATTCTCTTGATGATGAGTCTCTCATATGATGTTGTCGCCATATGCATAAAGATCATATATTGCAGATTGTTCTTGGCACAAATGGATGAGGATTGTTGGTTGATACAGGGATGATTATTCAAAGTTGCATTATTGAAGACATGATGATGATGTGTTCTTACCTATATGATGATAGGTTGTTTCGTGCAGATCTTCCCTATTGATGATACTTGGTCCATGCAGATCTGGATGGCTATGGCGTTTCTCACATATGATAGAATGATTCCATATTCTATGCAAAAGGATGAGTTGATGAGGACATACATTGATGATTCATGCAAGCTGTTGGTCTAGTTGTTGTTGACAGATACTATGAAGCAGATCATACAGTGTTGTTGCTGATATTTATCTTAGAACATCTTTTGCAGACCTTTCTTACAGTCAGGCAGAGCATGAACAACACTATATAGCAGAGCAGACATCTCAGCTTGTTCTAAAAAAGAAGCATTATCAGATTAGAGCACCATGGCATATACAAAGGGGGAGTTCATTCAAGAGTCTTCAGCAGATCTGGTTTATAGTCAAGGAGAGCATGCTCTTAGGGGGAGCATAACCCTTTTCCCTTGATGTCAAAGGGGGAGAATGATTCGGTGTTGTTGCCATCAAGTCCAAAGGGGGAGATTGTTGGCATTATGATGCATGTGTTGTACTTGATGGCAACCCTCTCATAGAAGATCATCTCACTTGTATACATTCAGAAGATATATCAGATGTGATAGAGTGCATGGGTTACCGGATAGAAAAAAGGGATCAGATGACAGTTCACATGTAAGCTTTGCCATCAAGTCCAAAGGGGGAGATTGTTGGCATTATGGCTAAAGTGTTGTCCTTGATGGCAACCCATTCAGGTGATAGACCACAGTACCTCAAGTTAGCAGCAGAGATTGATGATCAGCTATCAAATATGGAAGAAAATAAGGGGTACGTAGGTACACCTTACAAAAAGTGCGTACCCACAAGTACACCGTGAAGGGACCACATCCTAATACGTAGATAAGACGTCCAAGAGGTGCGTACCCCAGTGCACACATTTCAAGGCAAATAAAAGCACACGTGGGGTCTCTTATGTTTAACTAGCTGACGATATTTGTGTTTCTATGGTTTTGGCTCGTGGTATTGATCCATATTTTTAGGAGGAGCTTGCCTATATAAAGCAAAGGAGATCATTTGGATTATAAGTGTGCTTGGGTTGAACATCTTATGAGAACTAGATCTGAAATATCATGATCTCTTGGGTGTAATTTCTAGATCTAAATAAGGCGAATCTACTGATGAATTGAGATCTCTTCGGCGCATGATCAGATCTGTAGATCTGATTGTCTCAATTGTTCTTGAAGTCTTGAAATTATCTATGCCTGAAGGTACGCAGGTACAGTGAAAGAAAAGTGCGTACATACGCTGGGACGAGGCGTTTCAGGTGCGCCAGTACGCAGGCACAGAAGGGTTGCAGGTGCGTCGGGACGCAGGCATAGAAGGGTTGCAGGTGCGGAGGTACGCAGGCAAATCCAAGGACACGGTGCATAGGTAAGCAGGTGAGCAATTCAGTTACCTGCGTAGGTACGCAGGCGAGTAGTTGGGTTACCTGCATACCATAAGCAGGCTGTACATGGGTGAAGCTTCTTACTTGTAAGCAGGCTATACATGGGTGAAGCTGCTTACTTGTAAGCAAGCTGTACATGGGTGAAGCTGCTTACTTCTCTTGAAATCCATGTTTATCCTTGTTGTGTTCTGGGTGTTGAAGTGATGTCTGGTTTCTGGTATTATGATCTTATAACAGCCGTCTGAGAAGTGATTGATTATATCTTTATGTGATCTGATGAACTAGATCTGATTGATGACTCTCATTGTATATCTAGTGATTGGGTGATTCAGAAGGTTGTTTGATTATGAGCTTCAATATGGTTATTGGGTCCAGTATGAAAATTGGATGAAATGTGGCCCTTTCAGATTATGTGTTGTGCTTCAGTGTATCCAGTATGAAAATTGATGAAACATGGTACCTGGAGGAGAGAAGATTGTAGGTCAGCACCTACGTACTAGTATCTAAGCTAGTACCAGAGCTAAAGGAAATCTTTGGAGCATTGTAGCAGGTAGTAGCCTGCGTACTAGTAAATGGATCGGCTAGTACAAGAGCAAAGGGGGTTGTAGCTCCCGTACTAGTATAAGGCTGCACCAGTACAAAATATTGTAAAAGGATTTTCTTATTAAGAAGAAGATTGAGATGACTTGCAGCAGGTGGTTTTCTCCCGCATTTGGTTTCCACCTTATATCATGGTGTTCATGTGTGTGCCTTATGTGTGATGATCTATTCTATGTTACTGCATCTGTTAACTGATTACATGGTTGATAATGTTCTAATGCACTCATTGAAGATCAATTAACTTAATCATAAGAAGTTGTGGAAGTAGCATATATGAATCTGGTTATGGAAATGAAAAAGTTTTATTAATGTAATAATACTGATTCACCCCCCCCTCTCAGTATTATTTCCAACAAAGATTGCATGATTTTTTGTTATGAGGTAAAGGAATCTGAGAGATTTCTTTTATTCTATCAAGGTCAATGTGAATCCCTACTTTGGATACAATGAATCCAAGGAGCTTCCTTCACTTAAGGCGAAGAAATATTTCTTAGGATTAATAGAAATTCCATACCTTTGACAACACTCAAATATTTGTTTTAAATCTCTTAGATGATTACTGCGCTTTTTTGAATATACAGTTATATCATCCAAGTAGATTACTATTGATTTGTTTACTAAACCTTTGAAGGCTATGTCCATGGCTCTTTGGAAAGTAGCACCAACATTAATTAGTCCAAATGGAATATTCTGATAAGCATAAGTGCCTCATTTTGTCCTGAATCTAGTTTTCAGCTAGTCATTTGGTTGTACTAGTATCTGATTAAAACTTGAGAATCCATCCAGGAAAGACATTAGTTCTGAGCCTGCAACTGATTTCAATATCTGTTCCATAGGAGGCAATGGAAAGTTATCCTTTAGACATGCTTTGTTTATATTTTGGAAGTCTATGCATATCCGAATATCACCACTCTTCTTTTGACGAGGACAAGATTGGAGACCCACCTGGAATGTTTGACAAGGAAAATAATCTTGGCTTTAGACAGTTTGTTTAATTCAGATTTAATCTAATTTGATAAATTAGGATGGAGTTTTCTTAATTTCTACTAAACAAGCTTCTCATCAAATGTCATGAGGATAGTATGTTGAATAATATAAGTGTCATATGTTTTAAGATCTTCATAGTTCCATGCGAAGACATTCTTATATTTTTTCAACAAACGTATAAAGGCTGATTTCTCATCTGACACAAGTCTGAGGCCTAGATTAATATTTTGAGGTTTCAGGTCAGTTCCAAGATTAATCAATTCAAACTTTAGAGTTGAACTCTGAAGGTTTGAATTGATGGGTCTTTTGAATCTGTCCTTAAGGTCATATAAATCTTCCAACTTAACCACAGACTTAGGTATAACATTATTGGTTGTTTGTTGCTTAAGTTGGTTGTCATGCTAGTCTTCATCAACTATCTGGTCATCATAAGAGCCTTTTAATGTCAAAAATCTTATGATATATGGATCGCTATTAAAGACTCTCTAGTTCGTGATATTGTTAGGAATAGAATGCCTAAAAATCAATTCGATAGAAAAGCGATCAGGACTATAATCTCCTGGTGGAATAAGCTTGGAAGCCACATTACCTAAGAGATCGGTTCTTACATTTTGGAGTCTCGCAATAGGGGAAATATTAAATGTTGTAAAGTGGGAAGTCAGGTCTTGGACTAACGACTGATAGTGTTTCAATTGTCTTGATAGACAATGTATAGTATTTCTTACCTGCTTTATCACAATTTATGAATCTCCAAACGCTTGGAAGTGTTTGATATTAAGGCCAATGGCCTTATACAAGCCTTGAACTAATGCTTCATATTCCTTAGTATTATTTTTGCAATCAAATTCAATTTGGTATGCTAACATTGTCTTTTCCCCTTCTAGGCTAACTAATATGCATCCTGCTCCTACTCCATCATTGGATTTAAATCCATAAAAAAATAATTTCCAAAATAAAGAGCTAACTACAGGTTTATCTATAAAATTTACACACTTAGAAGTATCTGTTTGGGAAAAAATTTCAACTTGAGATACTACAGAGTTTTCCAAGAAATGAGAAGTGTAAGCATTAAAATTTCCTAGAAATGATTTTACTGAGTAGTTTCCAATGATATTGTTGCTATACGCCACTGGTTCATTTTCTCCTTCTAGCTTTGTGACTATGTACTTTTGATATTTTTCATGATCAACCCTTATCTGATTTGGCTTTCCATTATAAGGAAGCCTCATGTGAGACCAGTCAGTCACAAAATATCCATGAACATTTTCTGATCAGTCTCTACTAAGGAGTAAGCCATAGAACTCGGGAATATCAGCAACAAGAATGTCGATGACTTGAAAAAAAATTGGATTTGAAAAAAGTCTGATGGTTACTTGATTAAGTTCCCCAACAACTTCAACTTAAGACTGATCTAGTTGTACAATTCATATAGTACATTTTTGAGGCTGAACATTCAACTTTGCACAAACTATTCTAGGTAAAATGTTAGATGAAGCCCTTGAATCAACTAAACAGTTGTGTAAATTCTTATTAAAAAATTCCAAAGTAAGGAGGAATGGAGGAGTATGAAATTTAGATCTTCCTCTAATCAGAGCAATGTCGGTTGGATCAATTTTGTTTAAAGAGGAGTTAGGGTGTTTTCCTATTTCTTGGGCAGCTTGTGAGATCACAACAGCAGGAAGAGGTGAAGTAGATACTGCTTTGAGCTCTTTAAGGAGTAGCTTCTATTGATGCTTTAATTTGATAAGCTCATAAAAGGTGATGTTTGCCCTAGTCCTTTTCATATCATCAACAATATTATATTCCATTTCATCAGATACTCTTATGGTTTTAGTTGAAGATGAAGAGTTCAACTGAGGAGGAGTAGTTTGAGTGGATTTTGGTGAATATTTCTTAACTATTGTTTTGTCCTTGTGAGGCGGTGTTGAAGCTTTTTGCTTTGGATTTGTTTGCAACAAATCAACAGGGTTTTTACTTCATGTGGCAAAAGGCAGTGCTTCTTGTGTTTCTTCGTTGGGAAGTATAAAATCCCACATTCCTTGTAACTCTACCACTTCTTCGTCATTTGTTTGCTCTTCATTTGTTGAAACTTCATCTTCCTCTCCATCTAATTTAGCATTTGGTATAGCATTTGGAGGTTTAGGATTAGCAGGTAAATTCCTTTTAAATGGTCTAAAATATTTCTTACAAGAAGTTTTTGCTACCTATTTTTTAATACCAATAGTGTTTTATTTTGTTTTGAATGTCATGCTTGGCATTAACAGAACTTTGATATTCTAGGATTTGTATGTTTTTTTCATTTTGTAGTTGACAAGAGGGTCTTTACATTCACTTGGCCAGTGATCAATAGTTAGGATTTCTTTTTTTATTAGAGTTTTCTCTTTAATTTCTAATAATTAGGATTTTCTTTCAATGCTGGAAGATTGCACGAATGGTATTTACAATAGTTAGTGTTTTTATTCTAATGAATTTTTTGAGTGAAGAATTAGAGAAAGGATTGACTAGTGGAGGAATTTGAAGGTGTGAGCATCTTTCTAGACAAACTAGGGTTTTGTTTTGGAGGTTCCTAAAGTCTCTCTCTGGAATTTCCAGTGTTGCATCTAGAAGTTTACAAACTCTTGGATTGACAAGTAAATGTTGGTGCAATAGTTTACCATATACTACACCCAACACTAGGCACAATCTTATCAGTAGTGGAAATTGGTGAGAATTACACATTTTCTCCTCAAACAAAGATACAAAGTGAATATTATCACTTAGTTCAAGTGTCCATACTAGTACATGTTTTGTACAAACATGCACAATTGAACATTGAAGGTAGGGATAGCACTGACGAGTCATGTGTTGTGATTAAGGAGTATCACTTTTACATTAGTGATGATCGTGAGCATGACACATTGTTCATGCAACATTGCTTTCACCTGATTTATGAATCATTCAAAAAAGTGGCATATTGTTCAGGAAGCTTTAGATATGATTAAATGGTTGTGCAACGCAGTTCAAGTCAACACACACTTTTTATTGGTTGAGCCGACTACACAAGAAGACAAAAATTCAACATACTTGGAGCTATTTTGAAACAGGACATGGAAAGGGTGAGCATGATGGCACATGTGCTTGTGTGAAGCAAGCACTTAGGAGGTACCAAATGAGTCATGATGCAGATCAACTCAAATCATCACTAAAGGTGGTAAACTAGTGTAGATCCCATTTAGGACATGAAGGTCACAAATCTATAAGGCTTGTGCATAGGATCTTCTAGAATATTGAGCTTGGAGATGTGAATAGATCCATTCCTTGGTAATGTAATATTGTAGAAGGAACAAGGGAATTACACTTAGTGCGGAGTAAAGACAGGGGGGAATATTTTCCATCAAGATGAGAAAACTCACATGTTTTTGTGATAGTTTCATTAGTGTTGATGGATGTAGACTTAATCACTGTGAAAAAAACATGTATGTGAAAGGATGGAAATATGTCTGTCTTAATCCAAAGGGACCTCATCCAATTCTGACGTGGCAAGAGATGCACAATAAAGAGGCCATCATTTCACTTGATCATGATCGAGTCTATGATCTTGTAAGGGAAGGTACGTTGATCATCTATCATTAACAATTTCATCTATAAATTGAAATCTTGAACGTATTTAACTAATACAATTTTTTTTATTTAGGTTGTAGGCGATGTTTTTGTTGTCACTTTCAGGATTGTTTTTTGGAGTTTTTGTATTCTAAACTTTTTAAAATTAATTTATTTTATTCTACACAAAGAAATTAAATAAAATAGACAAAAATGACAGGAAACCTACCCTGTCTTGAGCCTATAGGTCATTGGCGGGGTTGATGGGTAGTTGAATTGAATTCCTCCATCTCAACCGAGCTTAGAAATCTGTTGTCGAATTACTTTTCATCTCACAGTCCGAACAAAATGACTTGCATGAGTTGTGGCTGGGGTTTTTGAAGTAGAAATAATGCTCGAAAGAAAGATATAACTTGATTGAGCCATAACTCTCGATCAAGCCATTAACTCGAGTTAGAAAATGGCTCAATCGAGCTATTTTTAAGCACCTCAATAGCTCAATCAAGTGCTTAAAAATTTCTTGATCGAGCGCTTAAAATTGCTCAATCGAGCATCCATTTTTCAGCAAAATGGGCCCTCATTTCATCAAAAAGTGTAACCCAACTTCATGATTTTACCCTCAAAGCTAGTTGCGCACTCCACAGTCCATTCAAACTTCTTTCCTTTTCTCTATAAAATTGTATTAGGATAGACAATCCTTGAGAAGTTCCTGATGAACCTCCTGTAAGAACCTACTAGTCCCATGAATGATCTGACCTCATCCACATTCCTAGGATTTGGCCACTCCATGATAGCTCTAATCATTTCCAGGTCCATTGTTATACATTCATGGGAAACAACATGCCCCAAGTAATGAACTTGAGACTGAAAGAAATTGAACTTGCTAAACTTGGCATACAATTGATGCTCTCTCAGCAATCTCAACACTACTTCTAGGTGCTCTGCATGCTTCTCCTCATTCTCAGATTGTATCAATATATTATCAATAAAAACTATTACAAACTTGTCTAGGTAAGGATGCAACACATTGATTATCAAAAGAATGAAAGTAGTTGGAGCATTAATAAGACCAAAAGGAACCACCATAAATCTATAATTCCCATACCTTCTATGGAATGCAGTCTTGTAGATGCCTTCTTCTTTGATGCACACTTGATTATATCTTGATCTCAAATCAATCTTTGAAAACATTGTTGCTCCCTTTAGCTGATCAAAAAAATCTTTAATACAAGGCAAAGGATACCTATTATTTATAGTCACCTTGTTCAACAACCTATAATCAATGCACAACTTGAGAGTATCATTCCTTCATCTTTACAAAAAACATTGGTGCACCCCAAGGTGACACTCTTGGCCTTATGTATCCCTTATCAAGAATTTATTTAAGCCACAACTTCAATTCCAGCAACTCTAGAGTGCTCATCCCATAAGGTGCCTTTGATACTAGTGCTACTCCTAGTACCAACTCAATAGATAAATCCACTTCCCTATGAGGCAGTAACAACAATGTAAACTTTGAAATGAGAACTATAAACTCAAAACGAAAACTCTAGCCGAAAAACCCCAAAAAAACATGAAAAAGAATGCTAAAAACGAAAAGTGTGTATACTGGAACGACGTTTTCTTTTAGGGTTAATCTTCAACATATTTTAAAAATGGCAGTAAGACCATTTTTTTTTTGTTGCAAAAAACAATTGTTTTTGAGGAAAAAAACACACTAATGTTTTTGGTAGAATAACGTTTTTCTTTCCCAGGAATAATTTCAACATTTTATTAGTAATGACGATAAAGATAAAATAATGGGACCTGAAACACATTAAAAGTCCATCAGGTTTGATCCATGTTGTTAAACATATAATAGCATGACATTAAATATCACTAAAATTCTAATGGTTTTCAACCATAATATTAAAGATATAACAAAAAATAAAAAAAAAGGAAAATTTTCAACCATAGAATTAAAAACTCTAAGTTTTCAACACATTTAAACCATGAAATTATGAAAAAATTACATGAAAAAATTAATCAAAATGTCAATACTTGTAGATTGAATGAAACATAAATTATATCTCTAATTTATTGTTGCATTGTAAATATTCTAAACAATAAAAATCATCATAATTAAAACATAAAATCCAACACCATATGGAAATAAATTTTTTTATTTCAAGATACGATGTAAACATCAGTTATATAAATTGTCTTAGACAATTATTAAAAACCACTCATATTATCTTGCACACCATCATAATTCACATCATTCAATGAATGACTGGATGTAGATGAGGATGTTCCATATTCTTCTTTTTCATCAACTAGTGCCCCATCTGAGTCCACATGCATGCCCACCATTTCAGGTTTCAAAATTCTTATGCATCTACCACTGGTTTCAACATATTCCCATCTCAACATTGTTTCTTCTGGTAACAATCTCTTTAGAATCTATATTGTCTTGAAGTAAACAGTTCCTCTCTTTGTTAAATTGAATTCATAAACAAGTATGTCAACATCCTCCAATTTTAAGAGGTCTATGTAGCAGTGATTTATATTTGTACCCTTTATTTTTCTCTTTCCGCCAACTTTTTTATAAACTACCATCTCTGACTTGTACACACCATTGAACGGGTGTGTCTTTGTGGCATACCAATGTACTTCAACACCTTCAACATCTTCATTTTCTATAATGACTTTTATACCCTTAGCAACCCAAAATGGATAACCATTGGGATCTCCATCTGCTAGCACTGTGATCATGCAATCCTCCTTAATATCTTGTATTGAACCCCTATAAATGTCTTCCATGGCTTCACATTGTGCATGAGATCTTTTGGAACCAATATACATTTCTCTTTGCTCTTCCTGTGAAGAATTAAGACTACCTTGAGATTGTTGTTGTTCAACAATGTTTCTTTCCTCATGTTCATTTGACACATTTCGTGGCCAAATAAATGGAGTTTTCAAAGGCATATCTTTATTTGTTGTTCTTGAAATGATATCACTTTGATTATTGAAAAAATTATCCCACCAAGCTGAATCAACAATATCAAAGTACTCATATGTATATCTAATACATTTTTTAATTTCTTCCAGGCAATTAGAATAATTTATATCTCTATTCTACGTGCGTGCATTATGAACTTCAGCAATTTATTGTAATAACAATATATTTGACGCAAATATTGGATGATCTGGAATGAACTTCAAAAATGCCAAACCTGATGGTGACGCCCATTTTGCAGTAGTTGAATACTTCTTGCCCCGTATTAGTGTTTTCCCATCAATTTTTTTGATACGAAATTGATGTTGGAAGCTAATATCATTAAATTGTTCAATGCATTTCTCCTCACCATGCAATCCCAGAATAAACCTTTGGATGTCAAAAGTTTCTTCCAACACATCAAAAATAGGCCCCGGAATGTATGATTTCTTAATAAATTCAATTAATGAGAAAACACACCATGAATTATGGTTATTATCAGATTTGCATCATTATGAATATTTGGAGTTATGAAGTATACTCTTGGCAACATTTTCCCATCGAAGACCATACAACCAAACAAGTGACACTAAATAAAATTTTCCTCTTGTAAATTTTTGGGTGTGCGATCAAAATGTGGTAGAAGTGTTTTCTTCAGGTCCATACCATCAATTATAAAACCCAAATATTTGGATTATCATAACACTTATTTCGATACTTGTACAACTTCTTCCTTTCACTTCTTTGTTGCTCGCGATGCTCTTGAAGTGCTTTGACAATCGAATCTACACAACATAAAAGAAAGTCATTAATAAATAAGTTTTCATAGTTGGTGGCTATACAATTTAAAAAATTAATGTTATGAATGCTTACCTCTTTCTTCGCCTTCACATTTATCCCTTTTTTATTTAATAGATGCACATGTATTGCAAATCCCCATCCTTGTCTTCTTAGGAATACAAACATTGTTGAATTATTTCTTCCATATCTTTACAAAATATTGATATGTAATAAATCGACCATTTCCTTCAGCACCTTCTGCATATTCTTTTTATAAGTTGTATATTTATCGTCTTGAGAAATTATCTGGAATATGTATTGTCTCTCTATTTGGAATACAATATTCATGCTTTGAAAATAATTCTTTCATCCATGACATTGTAGTATTTGATAATGGCCCAAACTCTCGTTTATGACGTACTTCTGAATAAAATGTGGGATCCTTTTCCAAATTTTCTTTGATTCTTGACAGACGAAAATTAACCATTGAATCAAACATTTTGAAATCCTTTCTATAGCTAAATAAAGATCCAATATGATAATCATAACTTGACAATGTAGATTTCATGAACCCCACTAAATATGAATTTTGCATGCTTTTATTCATTAACAAATATCTCTTCCTTTTCTCCAATGCAAACTTGAAATCCATATGTTTCAAGCAATCTTTTTTATAACATTCACTTGAAATGAGAGCACTGATTGAACTTCTTATCGTGAGATATTCTACTCTACCCCTTGTATAACTAGAACAACTTGGATTGATACGAAAAGGTTTGCTCCAACTCCTCGATACAATATTTGCTAGCAACATCTCCATCATTGGATCATCATTTGTATAATCATTTTCATCATCTTTATGAAGAATATTATCCTCACTCTGATCATTTGTGACTTTGAAATACTAACTTGGAGGATATTCTTCATTTTGCCCTTCTTCAGTGCTACCCTTATAGTCCTTAGAATTAGGACTAAATGGAAAATTTGACTCGATGTTTATTGGGTATTCTTCATCATGTTCATTGTCAGTGCTACTCTCATAGTCCATAGAATTAGGAATACATGGAAAATTTGACTCTTTACTTACTTGAAATCCTTCATCCTGCCCTTTGTCACTGCTGCTTTCATAGTCCTTAGGATTAGGACTAAGTGTTCCATCCTGCCCTTTGTCACTGCTGCTCTCATAGACCTTAGGATTAGGACTAAGTGCTTCATGCTTCCCTTCGTCACTACTGCTCTCATATTCCTTAGGATTAGGACTAGGTGGACAATGTGACTCTCAATTTATTAGAAATTCTTCATCCTAGCCTTCATCACTACTGCTCTCATAGTCCATAGGATTAGGACAAATTGGAAACCATGACTCTTTATTTATTTGAAATTCTTCATCATGATCTTCATCACTGCTACTCTCATAGTCCATAGGATTAGGACTAAGTGGACACCGTGACTTTCTATCATTTGAAATTCCTCATCATGCTTTGCATCACTGTTGCTCTCATAGTCCATAGGATTAGGACTAAGTGGACACCGTGACTTTCTATCATTTGAAATTCCTCATCATGCTTTGCATCACTGTTGCTCTCATAGTCCATAGGATTAGGACTAAGTGGACACCATGACTCTTTATTCATTTGAAATTCTTCATCATGGTCTTCATCACTGTTTCTCTCATAGTCTATAGGATTAGGACTAAGTGGAAACTGTGACTCTTTATTTATTTGAAAATCTTCATCATGCTCTTCATCGCTGTTGTTCTCATAGTCCATAGGATTAGGACTAAGTGGAAACCATGACTCTTTATTTATTTAAAATTCTTCAGCCTGACCTTCATCAGTGATGTTCTCATAGTCCTTAGGATTAGGACTAAGTGGAAGATTTGACTCTCTATTCATAGTGTAATAATTTTCGTTATATTCATCGATATGAATAAAGTTGTTACGCAATGAAGATGTTGATGCTTCACAAAGAAAAACTTCACTATCAGAAGAATCCATGCCTTTCAAATAAAAGGGGTTGAATGACACAAATTCACTCTCTCCTAATTATAATATATAACTAAAATAATGAAAATTTCCCTCCCTAGTTTCCCTCTAAAAATTTTCCCCAAAATTTTTCCCTCCAAAAAATTTGTTTCATGTATTTTCCTCCAAAATTTTCTTCTACAATTTATTGAAAAAAATTAACTAAAATTTTCATATGAAATTAATCTTTTAAACTAAATCTTTTACCTAAATTAATTTTTTACTTAAACTATATAACATTTACTAGACAATTGAATGTTTCTTTTAATTTCTATTGTATCTTCTATCACACATTTAAAATAAATTGCTATATCACCATAACACGATATATATGTTAAGTTTTTATAAAAAAAATAAAAATTAATACCACATTCACCATGTCATAAAACAATTTTGTAATGTTTGCTTTATTATAATTTACTATATCGCCATAACAAGATTTATATGTTAAAGTTTTTATAAAAACAAATCGATACCGCATTCACCGTGCAGTAAAAAAATTATGTAATTTCCGCTATATCATAAATTTCATTATCACTATCCCTCACATCACATCAAGGCTTTTTGAGGTTCATTAAAATACTTGGACTGATTTTATGGAGCAACTACATTTTTATTGACAACATATTCAACCGAATATTATCAAATTTGAAAGGCTAGTTTCCCTTTTGCTATGTGCAAGTCTTAAACTCCAATAGGTTTACTAGTAGTTATGTGTCAGTTGGGTTGTTATCTTTGTGTTAAATACCAAACCAAAAACATATTCCAGTAAAATAATATTTAACTTTTCATTAATGAAATTTAAATTTCTTTTAGAAATTAAAAATTTAGATGAACTATGCTTATCAGATAGCCCCATGGGAGGTAGAAGGCCACTATGTCCGCGGTGGGCATGGTGGGCCCGTTCTGCCCGTTGCGGCACCCATCCTCGCAGCCCAAACCACCAAGGGTGAGGGTCGATTCTTAGAATTGGGCCTCCAACCCCACGGCCCCATTGGGCCGTAGGGAGGGGGCGGGAGGGGGATATCCCCTCTCACCCCATCCCTGCAACCCAACGAGCCCGTGGGGGTGGCGGGGCATTTTTTTATTTTTAATTTTTTTTAAAAGGTTATGTTTTACAAAAGTATTTATGATTTATGATTATTTATCATTTTTAGATTTTGTTTCGTTTTGTTTGTTTATTTAAGCTATTGTTTTTTTGTAATTTACTGATTTATATATATGCATATATGTTTTGCAGAAAAATGGCATCAAGGAAGATTTCTATGAATCTTTCTGGACCAGAGATTGATAAAATTAAAGGTGGATCCTCAAAAAATATTGTTGGATGAACCAAACCTGAGCTAATAACTACAAATCTATCAAGTGCCTCAAACAATAAGAAGACGATTTCATACAGTAAGAAATCAAAAGAAGTGAAGCATACCAAAAATTTATGGTATGTGAAAGATAGAGAAGGCAAACAACATCTGTAGATATATCTATATGATGATATCCCTAACGATAGTGGAATTTATGAGGTGTTGGGAAAAGTGCTATACATCTGTTTGATATCGGACACTGGAGTTGTTTATGTACTTATAAAACCACCCAAATCACATGACAATATTAAATATCAGCTATCATTGTCAATGTATGACATGAAATAGGTGTCTACAAAGATGTGTAAACAAATCATAAATGAGATTGAACAAGATATGGTAAGTATTGTTATTTATATTCATGTGTTTTGCGTTATTGTAACTGTATCATTATATTTTTATAACTTAGTTTTTATTGACATATGATATTTTGTTTGACAAAATTTTATTGAAAATCTTTCAATTATCTTGCGAGGCATTCATTTCATAGAGGAAGATATTATGAATGTTGTCAGCAGTTTCTACTCAGGGTCAGAAGAAGATACGGAAAACAAGCCAAAAATAGTAATTCATGATGCTACAAAACTACATCCAAGGGATCAACAAAGAATTTCTATAGTGGATAAATCTAGCAAAGGTAGACATGTTACTTTTGAAGACAAAGAAGTTGTTTAAATTGACACTGAAGAATATGTTGCCATTATTGAGGATGAGATTAGAACTGATGTTAGAAAGGAGAAGAGACATAAAAGACCAAAAGTAAAAATTCCCAGGAATGTCTCTGTTCTAGTTAATGATGAGAATGTTACTTATTAAGAAGAAAAGAGGAGGAAGAAATGAAAGTTGATCATACTCAAATAGTCAAGGCCAACAATGAATATCCTAGTGAAAATTCAAAAGAATGTAGGGAAATCATTACACGAGGAGCTTATTTAGAGGATGACATTATTATAACAAAACAAAATTCCATTCGACATAACTTGACAAAGAAAAACTTAATTGAAGGTGGTCGTACATCTCAGCTTAATGTGAGACAAATCTATAAGTGATGTGAAGGGCAATTTAAATATGAAATTAGAAAGCACCACCACCTGCATGTTCACAACTTGAAGACATTGATGAGGTACAATCCATATGCTCATGTGGTTGATTATGTTCTTTTTGTTGATCTAGTTTGAGTTCCCAACAAAGAAGCATTTGATAAGTCAAAATGTTTTGAATATAATTATTATGTGCTTGGGGGAACCATTCTATAGAAACTCAAAGGAAATTGATGGAGGAATATCCCAATAACCCACATTTTGAAACAATGAAATGTATCATTTATGTTGGTTTATCATATACATAAGCATGTAGAAATTTTGAATAATATGACACTTATTCACAGAGATTATCCTGATTATACACTATTTGTGGAATCATGCATAATACATAACCTCCTCTACATTGATCATCAATTTGTAGTATTAAACAAACAATCGCATGCGCACATTGAAGCATCAATCACACATATCAACACACTATATCACGGGGAAAGCATAAAGCTGAAAACCCCCAACTATTTGTATATTATATTGATTGAGAACATGTAAAAATGCCTAGTACAATACTCCTCACAAGTACTCAGTACTATCTCCACCTGTTACACACAAACTAGCTCAGATCTAAATCAATCACTAGCTCAAATCTCCTCCGCTTCTTGCTTGCCTCCACTGCGCAATCCTGCATGAGAATAGAATGAGTGAATGATCGAAATTCGTATTTCCCTTGGATATACCACACAATCCTCATTGGAAATTACTCAATCCATTGATTGTGCAAATCTCATGCACAACTATAGCCACAATTGACAACTGTCTTGCCCTTTCACTCACCTCTAACACTTGTCTCCACTGAACTGTCCATGCACTGAGTTAACTAATGTATTCTTTAGTTGATTTATGAGTTAATAATTATTGAATTAATTAATAATTAATTCACACCACTCATCACTAGTGTATTTGTTAGTTAGACTACATACAACTAGTTCAACTAAGTCAAACTAAACGCAACTCCATCAACTCCTCATTCAACTCCACCAAACTCAATCACTTGAGTTCTAACTAAAGTCCTTCATGCAATAGCTCAACTAACCCATAAGAAAAGAATATTTCCTTATGGCATTTGCATGTGTCACATCTGTAGCTCGAAGTGAAGTGTTGCAAGAGGATAAGATAATGTTTCTAGTCCAAATATTATTAAGAGCTAATAATATTCGATTATTCTATTTTTATATTGGCAGTCTAAAAATAGACTCCGCCCATTTGTATAAAAATAGAAGTCCATCTATTTTTACCAACATGGCCTATCATCCATAAATAGCATCCTGCAACTCATAGACCAGGATCCATATGTTTAAAAATACACTTTGCGCCAAAAATAGCCTGTGGGCCCACTTAGTGAAGACGACTTCTTTTCACTAAGCTCCATCATCTTGTTTCATTTTCAACAATAAATGTTGTGTGAAACTATTGAATCTATCATATTTATTCATGACTGAAGTAATTATTTATTTTTGTGAACATAAGGGTTAAATATGTATGATTTATGATGAATTAGATATACCTGTGCAAGGGTAGATTTAGAGTTTTTAACTAATGCGTGAAAGTGGATAGACTTCCCCCTTAGGATCTTCAAATTTTTATCATAGACTTTTGTGATCGTCTAGAACATTTTCTTAGATTTACAATAACGTACCATCGAAGGATACCGATCTGCGCAAAGGAAGATTTGAGCTAAAAAATATTAAGAGCACTTATCACACTATCTTAGGATGCAAAAACTTGGTTCTAATATCCCCCAATACTTCTTTGGGTGAGATTGTAGCATACGCTATCAAGGTTGTTGGCAAAAGGGACAGAATTATGGTTTTGTTGGTTTACATGAACAACTTCGAACCTGGGTTAGGCCCCCTTAAGCCAAAAACTTTTCAGGTCAATCTTTGAGAAGTAAGTTGCTCCACTTAAGCAATCCATCATATCATCCATCTGTAGAAATGGAAATCTATAATGAATGGTGATGTTTTTGATTGCTCTAGAGTGAGTGCACATTCTCCGCTCTCCACCCTTCTTTGGACTTAGTACTATAGCTATGACACATGGAATCAAAATTTCTTTTATTAATCCTTCGTCCAACAATTCTTGGAATTGCTTCCTCACTTTCTCATTCTCTTTGGGTGCCATTTGATATGTAGCCTTGTTCAAAAGACTTGTCCTTGGTATCAAGTCTATGTGATGACTGATGGTTCCTTTGGGTGGAAACTCACTTGAAAATTCATCAACTACAATATCATGAAACTCATGCAACAACTCCTAAACTTCAATATGTAAATCTACAATTTTAGTGTGCATAAGCACTACCTTTGGCTTGCAAATCACTACTTAGTTTACCTCTTCTTATTCCATCTATTTTAGAAATTCTTTTCCACTAAGTAGCAGTGCTTTTGGGCTCCTTGTTTCAGTTGTACCTTCCTCCTTCAATGGTACAAGAGTGTACTTGATGCCATCCTTTTCGAACTTATAGCAATTTCTTTCTCCAACATGTGTCACCTTCCTATCAAACTACGATGGGTGACCCACAAGAATATGGCAAGCATCCATTGGCATTACGTCATAGAGAACCTTGTCTTTATACCTGCCTATCTGAAACTCAATTTCACTTTGTTCATGCACCAAAAATTGGTGTCCTTTTTGCAACCAAGATACTTTATAAGGTGTGGCGTGCTTAATATTTTTCAATCCCAATTTTTCCACCATTTCTTGGGAAACTAGATTGTCTATACTTCCGCTGTCAATCACCAATTTTCAGCATTTGCCTTTTGTCTTATACATTGTCTTGAATAAGGATTTCCTTTCGAGTGGTTCAATAGTCTCCTTGTTTGGTTTTAATAGGACTTTTTGCATCATCAACACCTCTCTAGTCTCTACCACATTCTCTACCTCAGGTACTTGTGCCTCTACTCCTTTGGTTTGAGCTATATATGCACCTCATTGTCCCGTATTTTCATTCTTAGGACATTCACAAGATCAATGGCCAAATTTGTTACATCTGTAACATCAGTAGATAGTATCTCTACCTCGTCCTCTACCTCTACCTCTTTGTAAGGTCTTCCTCAGCTGTTTCCACCTTCTTTCTTTGACAACCCTTGGTTATTTGACTTTCCTTCACCATTCTTTTGCGCAGGAAACTTTCCTCTTCCATTTTTCTATCCTTTCCCTTTGGAAAAACCATGTCCTCTTCAAGAGCTTCACTTCCTAGCTATATTTTCTTCTCTCTTCAAAGCGCACCAGTATGCTTCCTCTATTTTCCTTGGAGAAAGTATGCTGATTTCATCTTGAATATCTAGCCTCAAACCTTTGATATACCTTATTGTCTTTTCTGGGGTATCTTCTACATAACCTACTCTCAAATTCACCTTGTAAAACACTTCGGTGTATTCTCTCATTGTCATTATATTTTGTTTAATATTTTTCATCTATTTGTAAAGAGTTATTTGGTAATCGTTTGGCAATAACTTACTCTTCATCTTTTCCACCATTCTATCCTAGCCCTTGATCAATTGTTTACCCTTCTTTGTTCTTTTAGCCTACACATTTTCCCACCATAGTGGAGCATGGCCTTTCAACCTTGTCACAACAAACTTGAACCTCTTATCCTCATCAATTTCCTCATAGTCAAAATACTTCTCCATCTCATTGATCCAATCTAGTAGATTCTCATCTTTCAAACTGCCATCCTAAATAGAGATTTTATGCTTTGGCCTTGAACTTGATCCTCATACTTCTCTCAGTAACTTAATCTCAATAGCTTCTTCAATAGTTGTTTCTCCTTCTTCTTCAAGTTCCTTTTTAGTGTCACTAACATCTCCACCTTCAGGATCTCATTGTCTCCCTTGTTCTATGGCTTCTAACTGAATTTGCAGTCTCCTTATCTCTTCTTGGAGTTCTCCATTACTTGCGGGTCTGCCTCCATGACCTTGTGCCCTTCCTGCTTGCCTACTCATCTCTCTATACCATAGAGACCAATAACATTAAGGCTTTGATACCATAAATTTATGGCCCATAAATTGATGGTTGCTATCTTAGCATATTATAGTGTTGTTATAGGAGAAACAACAATCGTTGCTCTCTTAGAAAACTATAGTGATGTTACAGGAGGAATAACAAACCATTACTCTCGCAACAAACTACAGTGTTGTTACAAGAGGAACAACAAATCATTTCTATCATAGAAAACTACAGTGTTGCTACAGGGGAAACAACAAATCATTTCTCTCACAACAAATTACAGTTTTGTTACAGGAGGAACAACAAATCATTGCTCTCAAAACAAACTACAGTGTTGTTACAGGAGGAATAGGAAATCATTACTCTCACAGCAAACTACAATGTTGTTACAAGAAGAACAAAAAAGCACTTCTCTCACAACAAACTACAATTTTGTTATAGGAGGAACAACAAATCATTGCTCTCACAACAAACTACAGTGATGTTAGAGGAGGAAAAACAAATCATTTTTTTCCTACCAAGCAGTCTATAAAAACATAGTTTAAAGATCCCTTCGTAACTCCCAAACCAAGAACTACTCTCACAACAAACTAAAATTTTGTTACAGGAGGAACAACAAATCATTGCTCTCACAACAAACTACAGTGATGTTAGGGGAGGAAAAACAATTCATTTTTTTTCTGCCAAGCAGTCTATAAAAACATAGTTTAAAGATCCCTTCGTAACTCCCCAACTAAGGATATTTTTGGAAAATTTCTCATAATTTACCAAAGAGACCTTGCTCTACACAAAACTCAGAAGCCAAAATTTCGAATTTCATCTTTCTTTCATCAGAAATTGACCGGCAAATTTGATGACGATTTTCCTTTACAAATTTTCTTTCTTTTGTTGGCTTGATACAAAGTGCTTTGTATTCTCAAATTTGTAATGTAAAATGACTCTTTCAAATACACAATATTGGATGAAAAAGTACTGGTTTAGAATATTAACTGAAATGTGATTATCCAAGTTCTCATTTAAATGTAAATAACAAAGAAAACAGTGCAGGAATTCCTCATTCGATACAAAAATTTAAAGACCAAATCAATTTCAATCTCGAGGTATTAATATTATGTTTCACAAACCTCACAAACACGTATGAAAATAATTGTCTCACACACACTTATGAATTCGATTTGCTGATACAAAAATCCACTAGTCTAAGAAATTTTGTTCAATTAACTTCAATCTCACACCAAAACTTCAAGCACCCAAAAAAGTTCCTCCTCTCTTCCCCAGAAACTAAAAACAACTCTTGAATAAATGATTTCATGGATGTGAACCAATTTCCCTTACCCCTAACTACCTACTAGCTATAAAATCATTTATTTAACTAGATTTTCCTAACTAATCTTAACTAAATATCAAAAAAATTTCAAAAATAAACTTTAAATGCTCTAGCCTTGACATGTGATCAATCCATCACATTGCTAGGCTCTTGGTCTGACTTTAATAACTCATCATTTTTATGTTCTCAACCTAATGCACTTGCATCACCTACCTATATTTAACCAAATTATCCAGAGCCATGTATAGTTGCTTGGAGCACCACACATTATGTTATGAATATAATTTATATAAATATAAAATAAACAAAAATCATAATAATAATTAATTACTCAGTTAATGAAGAGACATGTCTCTAAGGACATGACCATTCATGACAGTATAGGAATTTACAGGTTAAGTTCCTTAGATAGAACACCAAAGGACACTGCTCACAAACAGATCACAGACCAATACACCAGTGTTCTTGACGTAGTTAAAACCCTATGAGAGGGAAACAATCCACGACCTGAGCCAACACGTCCACTTCAGGCAATTTATTAATAAAAGAAATAAAATTTACATAAGTTTCTCTCATGAACAGTCACCCTACAAATGACCTTCCATGCTCTTTAAATAGAGATCATGGACCAATTAGGTGTTAAGCCACAGATCAAGTGTCAATAATACCAAGAAGAGAATGAAATCTTATACCACTTCATGTCTAGAACATATCGTGACCATCAAATTGTAAGTTAAAAATGTACATAGTAAAGAATCACACTTTACCTAACTCTACACTAGACCAAGTTATACTTAAGTATCTCCAATGTGTCGGAATATCCTAACATCACCCTTAAGAACAACTTGGGATAGGATTGAAGAATGTACAAATATAACACAATAGGAGAAGGAAAGAGGCATTAAAGCCTATCCCTCCTTAGTGACAACTTCATGAACTCCAACCATAAATCGATATTTAGTAAATTCGCCTTTGTGAGATCCCTTGTAAAGATGTATGCAACTTGATCATTGGTTGAACAATATTGCAGACATCTTTACAAAGTATCTCATAGAAGCGAAGTCTAATAAACTTCAATTTATGTTTGGAGTTCAGGAAGTTGTCACTAAGGGGGGATATGCTCTAATGCCTCCTTCCTTCTCCTATTGTGTCATATTTGTAAATCCTTCAATCCTATCCCAAGTTGTTCTTAAGGGGGGATGTTAGGATATTCTAACACATAGGAAATAGTTAAGTATAACTTGGTGTAGTGTAGAGTTAGGTAAAGTGTGTTTCTTTACTATGTACATTTGTAACTTACAATTTGATGGTCACGATAGTTCTAGACATGAAGTGATCTGATGGTTCATTCTCTCCTCAGTATTACCGACACTTGATCTGTGGCTTAACATTCGATTGGTCTATGATCTCTATTTAAATAGCATGGAAGGTCATTTGTAGGCTGACCATTCATGAGAGAAACTTATGTAAACTACAAATATACATAGTAAAGAAACACACTTTACCTAACTCTACACTAGACCAAGTTATACTTAACTATTTCCTATGTGTTAGAATATCCTAAGGGAAAGGGCACATTCATAGGTATATAAGCTTCCACCCATTATAACATTCAACCATCCTTGTTATATCATTTTAAAAATAAAAATATTATTTACAATACATTGTGTATTCTACATTGTAAGTACAAACAATCACACTTATGTTGCTATAGTGGCATTAGAGCCATTTGACCCTCTGGACATTAACCACTACATAGTGTATCCATTCAGCCTTATGTCCAAGAATCATGGGAACATATTCCCAAGAATATGACCATATGACTGGATGAGAATTATTACTGGAAATGATAGAAATACTTGCAAAATCAATAAATCTTCTTGAAACATGTTTAACATCCATAATGGAAGAGAATGTTGACATGGACAAGACTAGCAATAAAGAGGGTTCTAACCGAGAAAATGATGTTGAAAATGTTGAATTAGGATATCTTCAAGGTGACATAAATAACGTTGATAATCAATCTGGGTATATGAAAACTAAAGATGAAAAAGATAAGGATGAGATTGCTAGCAAGAAAAGTATTGAAGAAAAAAATAAAGATATACAGAATAATGTGGGTATCTGAGATGTCTACAACCATGTAATATCAACATTCATCTCTATTGGTAATGAAGTGTGCAAGAGCACCATTTATAAGGAAACATGCACAAGATCCATTATCCCGAAGGTCAAGGTCTAGTCCCATGTACATGAAGAGTTCGATTAAGTTTCTACCATCAAATAGCATAGTATTGACATAGATCAATGCCTAGATCAGTGGAGGAATGAGATGAAATTTGAGAAGGCTAAAATTCCATTGTGGAGTTCCCAATTAGTTGTAAGATACAAAGAATATGAGCTTAATTCTCTAAGAGAGTGTTGTTACATCCATGGGAAAAACATTATATTTCCTACAAAGATTCCAAGTTGAGAAGATATTAATAGGACATTTTTTGATGAATAATCTTAGGACTAATTATACGGATTTTATGCAGAGGCCACTAGGTCCAAATTGGAGGACAAACGCGACGTGATGGTTGCTTATGATGCTAATCAAGAGAGAATTTTGTAAGATGTATTTGGATGGAAGGATTAACATATGAGCGAGAAAATAATGATGGAGGAAACACCTAATCATTACAGAGAATGGGAAATGATGCAGGGTTACCCCCACTTACACCCACAATATGCATGTACAATGCATAAACACATTTTTCCCAGGTATTTAAGTCTCCAAAGGAGTAAAATATTCAACCATCAATGGTAATAATTTATAGACTAACCAACATAGTCTAACCCTTAGGCAATATCCACTTATCGGGACCTCAATCAACCCTCAAACCCTCACATAAGACTTTATGAAAGCCTTTCATCTATGACTTCCTATCGAGACTTTTAAAACCCTTAATAACCATTATAAAACCTTCACTAACCCTTTAGCCACACATATATAACCTTTTCCTCTATAAACCTTGGTTACATATATTTTAACGTATAAACCTTCTATCAGCACTATTCTCTTAATAAACCATTTATTAATGAAATATATGCACACCATACCTTTTCCATCTTGGTACGGCGTTGGCACATTTACTGAGGTTTACCTTTTCTCTTATCGCAATTGCTATGGTTTGTGGGTCACATTAACATGTGGTTCCCCATCTCCTCTGATATGCGATTAACCTCTGGAACTCAAAACATATTATATGCGCCATATAACCCCATCGATCCCGCTCATCGCCTCTTTGTATTATCATGTGTTTCTTTCCATTCACCTATCCTCGATCCAATTATCATCGTTGATCTAGACTTGATCCGACGGTAGGACTTCCACCCGATCAACAGAACGGAATGATGACCTTCTGTCATAGATCTTCCTCCATCGTATCTGACGATTGTTATTTATTTCAGATAGACAATGAGCATGGGATTTAGTTTCTCAATAAAGCGGTTTCCCCTTTCCACTTAACCGCTACGTGTTGTGATATGTATGGGATTGGTCATTCAACACTCGATACCACTTATGGTTTCTTTGCTGCCCGTAATACCATTTCGCTTATAAACCCACCTTTTCACTAATTACATCCCATGCTCTTCTATCATGCGATGACTGTTGATCTATGAGATCGATGGTCGTCGTTCTTTGACACCTACACCGTTGATCTTCGAGATCCAATGGCTCATATGCATCACCTCTTCACTTCTCCATTCGTTCCTTTCCTTTGACTTTACTTCATCCTTAGTGTTTTTCCTTATGGTTTTGGGTTTTCTTCAGGCTTCTTCAAAGGGTTACCTTCTTCCTTTATTTTGTTGCTCAATTCACTCCTAAGCTTTACCTCTGTGAATTCTTCACATCACAGTCTCTACAAAGCTTACTCTGTTCCTTCAACTGGATTCAAAGACCCATTATGATTCCTCTGAATCATTCTTCCTCTCTGCGCGTTCTATAGAAATTTGCCTGCAACCTTTGTTACAGAACCTATGAATTAACGCATAAATCAATCATTACATACTTATTTCACACCTTTACACAATTCCAAAATAACCTTTTTATATATATAAATATGAAAAACTAAGTACATGTCAAGACTCTCTGTCTCTTAGGCCTGCTCTTCGATATTACTGTCCTCTTCCTTTCAGTGTACCCATAGCTTACATTTATACCAGAAAGGCTCTTTTGAACTAATTCTGGTTCCAATCCTATATCTACTAAACTAACTCCTAAATCCTCTATGTCCACTTCTAACTTCATTTAATTCCTAAGAACTCTCTCTAGTTCCTCAAATCATGAAACTACCTAGAGAGTTATAATTGACTTCAAACACTCTCATCATTATTAACCACTCATTTTCTCCTCTATTCGAGAGCATTTACAAACAACCTCACACATCTAATTAATTCCTATTCTACCCACTCAAAAGCTTAAATATTACATTAATTCAACAATTAGTACACTAACTTCTCTAAAACACATGACCCCCTATGTCTACTAAAGTACAATGATTTTCCTTGGGTTGAATGCTCTTGCATCAGGAAAACCCCATAAGAAATCCCTTCAAAATGCATGTCGTTGAAGGTGATTTACTTTTAAGTAGTGGTGTTAATTCAATGGACAATGGGAAAAGTAAATCTCCTAAGTTGAGGGAATTCACAAATGCCCACTGATAGGTTTATAATGTGTTTTTTGTGGGGTTGTCATCAGATGAATGATATATAGGTTAAATTTATGATTCCTTTAGCAAATCATGGAGGGTCGCTACAACACTATCCCCCAATGTCGCACTGTGGTTTCTACATGAGGGTTTTGTATTTTGCAATGAGCTATTTTATTTTATAGTAGTATGATAGCCCCACCCGCATTTGGGCATCATGGGATTTAGTATGCAAGAAGGTAATCACATGCGTGCGCCCATTTTTGATGTAGAAAGTGATGAAATTGTTGAGGAATTAATTAAGAAAATATAACATGATAAAGAAAAGATAGAGAAATATTTGTTTTATGAGAAGTTTAAGAAAAAAATTCAGGACTTAGAGATGGTTGCATGAATAGAGAGTGTAATATAAATAGATACACGTTATTCAAAATTGCAACCAATTCTCTATGGCCTTGGAAAAATCAATTCTTATAGAGGGAATTCATTGTTGCAGTTAGCCTTTGCAATTATATTGAGAAAGAGATTTCAATGGGTGAATGATATCATGGTGTATGATCCTCTCCTCTATGAAGTCAATCGAACGACTATAAATTCCTTCAATTTTACTTGTCTATCTTTTAATGAAGACACAAGATTAACAATAGAGAGGCACACTCCATTTTTCATGCTTGGTTGCCCTTATTTTTTATCTGACAATGTATTAGAGGTGGACTAGGCTTGTGCCAATTTGAATAGGGTTGTTATACTAGGCAACAATTTTAAGGGGCATAAGGAATATTTTTATGGCTACAAATATACTACTAGGGAAATAATGGGCATTCTAAACATTGGGCATATGTTGCATGAAATATCTCTAGCACATACACCAGTGATGAACCCACAAACTTACAAGCTGAATAATA
Source organism: Pinus taeda (assembly GCA_000404065.3). Taxonomy (NCBI): domain Eukaryota; kingdom Viridiplantae; phylum Streptophyta; class Pinopsida; order Pinales; family Pinaceae; genus Pinus; species Pinus taeda. The sequence continues at coordinate 74,419 of APFE031416206.1, read as the reverse complement.
ATTTACAAGCTCGTCTGAGTCAAATAAATCTACGACTAGTCATGACCATAAGAATGCGTATTGTGACTATTAAGGAATAAAAAAATATTAACAATTGAAATAGCTTTATTAAATCTATTAGAAGTAGATTTATTAAAATTATAAAGTTACCTTAATAATATTTTTTTATAAAGTTAACCTAAGCTAATATATATATATATTTATATAATATATATATATATTATATATATATAATATATATATATATATATATATATATATATATATATATTTCGATATCTAAATAATAATAAAAAATAATAAATTTTAAAATTAAAATAGTAAAAAGGTGGGTTCGCAAAGAATGAAATCAACATGAGAAAATGATGTATGCAACATGGAGAAAATTATCAATGGTAAAAGATTCGAGGACAAAGCTTTTGAAAAGAGGGGAAATGTTATCAATATAATTATACAAAAATAAAATAGATAAATAAATAATAATCATAATAATAGTTAAGTAATGATTAGTTAATGAAGAGGCATGTCTATAAGGACATGACTATTCATGAAAGGGCACCTTCCTAGGTATATAGGCAGACCCCCATTGTAACATTCAACCATCCTTGTTCTATCATCTTATAAATAAAAAGATTATTTACATTACCTTGTGTATTCTACATTGTAATTACAAACGAGCACACTTTTGTTGTTACACATTACCTATAGAGTGTATCCTTTGCCTCTATGAAACATGTTAGCTCCCTCCCAAGCTTTTGATCATTAAGTATGGGTCACAAAAAATTCATATGGTTAAGGGTCAAACCCAAGCCTTTTTTGAACTAAGAGTTTATTGCACTACTAAATATTGACCCAATTTTAATGGCTCTTTTTTATTATTGCAACAATGTTTTCTCACTATAATGACAAAAGGAGATTTCACAAAACATCATTTCGAGTATAATTACAGTTTCAACATCTTCCTTTTCTTTGGAATTTCAATGATAGTGGTCAACAAATATTCGACATCTATTTGTCATATATACTCATTGACATTGCGTCAAAATTCTGATGAACACTCTTACTGATTCACTGGAAACCATCGTTGGATAACTATCCAAAAGTCAACTTCTTCCTATAATTTTTCCCTTCTATATACTCATTGACATTGCATCAAAAATTCGATGAAAATTCTTATAGATTCACCAAACCATCATCTGACTGGCTGAAATTCAACTTCTTCCAATAATTTTCCCCTTGTGGCAACATGTTGTGCTGTCAAAACCAACATCGGAAAACTCACGGTAGTGATACTTCTACAAAAACAAATTACAAATTTTCCATCATTGCAACATTTTTGCTATGGGAATTTGCACCAAAAGTACATGGTGTTGCAATGTTTTTGAAAAGATATTGTGACAAACCATCATAGTTGCAATGTTTGTGCCATCAAAATGGGTATCAAAAGACTAGCCTCTGGGCACCATAATATTGTTGGAAGATTGATGTCATTGGCAATTTAAAACAAAAATAAAAAATTGAACAAACTTCCAAGCTAGTTTAGTTTCCATGAATTAAAGGAGAAATTTGTTGTCAATAGAGGAACCCTTAAGGCTTACTAATTTGGATTTTTGGTATGTTGTGGCTCGACCAATTATAGTCATTCCAAACGCCTTGGTGTTTTTTTTTAATGTTTTTTTGTATGCATGACTATGTAACTGTAAAGTGGAATTTTGATTGATTATGTCATTCTTGGATTTGGTTTAGTGGGGGGAATATATTTTTGTTTTCTTATCAAGTGGCACTCCTATGATGAAGGTTTGGATAGGCATATTTTTTATTTATTAGACTAGGTACTTTTGTTGAAGTTTTAGTTCTAAATAGTCTTCTCTCTTCCTATTAGAGTTCTTAGGTTACTAGACGTTTCCTACAAATGATGTAATTCTCCTTTTTAATTCATATGTGAATAACAAGAGAATGTTGTTTTTTTCTATGAAAAGAAAAAGTATCATAAGTTAATGATTTAATTTTAATATGCATTTTTTTTTTTTTTTTTTAATTGTATTAAAAATTATATATATTTTATATATATATATATATATATAAGATATATATATAATATAATATATATATAAATATATATATATATATATATATAATGATTGTTATGTATTTTGACTTTCTTAATGATTTTCTATCTTTTCGTTGCAAATTTCCAAGTAATTTTGATAAAATTGTGAATTTTGGTTATTTAAAATGCATTTTTAAATTCAATAATAGATTCTATTCTCTAAAAGCCCTTTGCACACTAGAATTTTCTACATACATAAATCAATCATAGGATTTAAAGAAATTTATTTTGAATTTTAGGAAATAATATATTAGAAAAAAATGCTAGAAAAGAGAAAGAAAATAATAGTTCTTTACATCTTTAAAAAATTAATAATTTATTATTTATTTAATTTAATATTTTATTTTTATCATAAAAAATTAGAAAAGAATTTCATATAATTTTAGAGTTTTGTTAATAGATTTTAACCATTATTCCTATCATAACTATTTTGAAATTCATACTTAATATGAGCATACCAAAATATTTTGAGAGAATGCATTTTCCACAATATAGCTTATTAGTATCACTAGGATATCAAATTTTGTCATCCTAACACATTTTAGGATTTGTTCAAAGTCATAGATCACCATGGAACTAACTTTCACTAAAGAATAGAGATTTTTGGAGAAGAGGCTATGTGCCTCTTACTTTGACCTCCCCCCTTCAACCCATCATTTTATTTTGGCATTACATTTCTTTGCACATTTTAGTACAAATAAGATAAGGAGATCAACTTAGGTAACATAGTTGGACTAGGTTACCCCTTTGCTTCCTAAGGTGTAAATTGGGTCACTAATGGTCTAACCTAAATTTTGTGGAACAAACATTGTCTGAAAAATACCCAACTACAATTCAACTCAAACTTAAGTTGGATATACACCAACTTCCCCTCTTAGATTAAACAACTTGAGAACCACATAAATTCAAAAACCTAAACCAATTTTTTTTTATTTAAGGCTATTATTCCACTTTTGTTCTACCACTACACCCTTATTTCAATCTCCAACATATACTTTTGGTTATATAAACCATGCTAGTTGCTTATTTTATCATCCAAATAAATCGCTGCACTTCTCATCAAAACTTACCCTTCATTGTTATCATTGATCATCATTGAAAGAGGATTACTTCTCCTCCTACACCACCATATTTCATGATTTTCCCATGATATCCTTGGTGCCATTATCTCCAACCACCAAAAGAACCCAAAAATCTTGTCACAAGGTGCTTTCGTCGAACTCATATTTAGCTTTGACAAACATTATGTCTCATCATGTAACTACCTTCATTCTCACCATTTGTCCCATTATTTAATGTTCATATACTGTGCATGATGGAAACCGAGTGGCACATTTAGATAGTAATGGTGCAAACTATCACCAACCTATTTAGGGAGAGTTGACATTACTTAATTTCTTTTTTCATGTTGGCCATAACATATATGCTTTTGATTTTCTAGGTTCCAATCAATAACATATTTTAATATCAAGCAATGTATTATTATTTTCTATCTTTCTCATTACAATACAATTTATGTTAAATTGAGATGATGGTTTGAGGGGGTCTGGACCTAGGTTCAGAGTTAGCTACGCCAACCAACAAAACCCTTCACTGCTAGCCCTTTCAGCAACAACCCATGTAGCGCACACTGCAGTCTCACCTAAAGCAGTATTGGGGGATAAGAGAACCAGGTTTCGGCATCCAAAGGTCTATGTGATGGGTTTTGTTGGTTGGTGCAACTAACTCTTAACTTGGGTCCAGACCCCCTCAAACAAACAAATGGTTCTCTTTCCTGGACTGGGATCTGTCTGAGGAATGTGTGATTTCAAATAATGGCTTCTAACTAAGAAGGAAATCGAGAAGTGGATAGATTGGAAGCTAAACAAATTTTCCACCCAAGAAAATAGGAATCTACACCTCTGAAAGGAAGAGTAGTTAAATTGATATCTATATACAGATGAGCACATAACTTTCTTCTACTCTTTTTCGTGTGAATTACACCAGTGGTTGTCTAAATTGGTGGAGAGTCAAGGTACGTGGAAGTTGAACAACCCTATTGTGTGGACTCTAGAATTGGCCAAGCACCTAGAAGATTCAGAAAATAAGATTGCGAGGGCTATCAATTACTAGATCGATAGCATTTTGGGCAAACTCATCACTGAGTTTGCGATCGATACATCTGTTAGTTATAGAAAATTTAAATGATAGTTTTTCAAAGGACCAGGAGGTAAGTATCTAAAGTCCCTGAAAACTTGGATTAAAATTTGTTTGTGTGAGAAAAGAGTTATGCCATTGAATTAATGTTTAGAAGAGATTTGATATGAGCTACCTGAAGTGGAAAGATGTTCAAAAGAGATCTAGATTTAGGTGGTGAGTATAGTCCTCTGTTGGGAGTGTTCGATAATGACAAAGAAAGTAGTATTCTCAGGAAAACTCTAGGTGCGTTGCAGATGGTAAAGCAGGGTATCACGGGGATACCACACTCATCCACTCCACCTCCACCATAACCTCCACCTCACACACCTACACCTACACCTCCACCTCCACAGTTCAACATGGCCAACGCTATGAAGATGCCCATATTCAAGGGTCTCGGGAGAGAATACCCTAAATAATTTTGGTTTCTAGTTGATGCTGTGTGGAAGTCACAATGGATTATAGATGATGACTTGAAGAAAGCACAAATGTCACAACACTACAAGATAGAGCACCAAGATGGTATATTAAGTATTGTTCGGCTCATCCAAATGCAACACTAGATGAAACAAGGAAAGGGCTCAATAATGAATTCAAGAAGCCTAAATCGCAAGCCCAGTATGTGACAAAGGTCAAAGATATCCAGCAAAAGGTGAATGAGTGTATGTGGGACTTTGATCAAAGGGTGAAATGTTTGCTACAACAGGCTAATATGCAGATCACAGATGACCAACACAATGAATAGTACATTGCCTTGCTATTGCCCCATTAGATTCCTTTGTCATAACAGAAGATTGGGACGCAGGTGGAGGCATTATAGATTGCTATGAAATTAGAAGCCTCACCCATTCAGAATATGAATCTAGGAGTCTAGCAGATTCAGTCATAGCTAGTTAGCCTTCATATAGAGTTGCAAAGTCTTAAGAAGAGAAAGGAAGTCTAGAATAAGGCCTGCGTGGAAGTATGGTGTTTAAAATGTAAGGGCTAGGGTCATGATAAGGATCATTGCCCATTGTACCAGAATTACCTCGTTGGAGGGGGTCTTATCCCCTTAATATCAAAGAACACCGCTGGTCCAAGTACAAGAGTGGTACCATGGTTCACTATTTGTTAGATTACTGGGAAACACACGATGGACAATTTTCATCTGTTGCCAAAATTTGTGCAGAAGCCACAAAAGTTTTGTAATTTTTGTAAGTCTGTGGGTTATGAAGAACGGAATTACTAGAGTTACGAATTGATGATGGACAAAACACCAAGATATACAGTACATATGGAGGCACGTCCTCAGGATTAAGGTGCAATTGCATCATGTGGAGGATTTTAGAGACAAGGAAGAGGATGAGGAGGAGGAGCTAGAAGAGGTCGTGGCCAGATCATCTGTTACAATTGTTGAGAACTTGATCACTTTACATGACATTATCAGAATCTAATGCACCGCTAATGGTAGTATTTTTTTTAGTTTGATCATGTAATAGAAGATTTCCCTTTACTCATCCCAAAGGTGCAAGAAAAGAAGACTCAGACTCAATAACCTACCTAGAACATCCATATGATGATATCTGAACTGCGCGAAGAGGGTCATAATGTTAATATTGTCATGTAAAGTGGAATAGCAACCATGGAGGATAAAGAGAAGAAACTGAGGGAAAATGTATGGGTTCACAAGGCTTCTAATAAGGAGACGGGATTTGATGTAAATAAGGTGAAGGAAATGTTTATGGAACCAAAAAGGAGCTTCACAGATGTAGGAGCTTCTACATCAATGACTCAAAATACGTGCATGGGAAAGCCTGAGGATGTTCATACTGTGCAGAAGGTAGACCCCTTATTACTAACATCATTTTTAAAAACTTACATAAAACTCCTAATGGATAAGAAGGCAGTAGAAGGACTGCAAGAGTTGATAGATAACTGCACTAGAAATAATAATCCACTACTAGAACAACGCGTGGTACATAAGGTGACAAAAAGTAAGAAGAGGATTGGTCATGAAATGCGATTGAATGGCCATATTGGAGAATATGAAATGGACCAGGTGATTCTTGATTTAGGGTCTGATGCAAATGTTCTACAAAAACAAACCTAGGAAAGAATGGGAATATCAACACTACTGTAGTCCCTCATCCAGTTGAGGACGACGAACTAGAAAAATATTATTCCTATGGGGTCCATATATGGAGTGACTGTGGATATTGAAGGGGCACCCACCATAGCCTATTTTGAAGTAATCGAAATAGTAGATGATAGTAACCCATACCGATTGTTGTTTGGAATTGATTGGGAATTTGATACGAACATGGTCATCAACTCAAAGAACCACAGTATGACATTTCAAAAGAAATAACTAAGGGTTATTATGCCTTTGGATTCAGTCGAGGGTGTGAAATATACTGAAAATGTCTATGATTATGAGGAGGATGATGATATTGAACATGTATATAAGATGACTGCATGAGATGAATATTAGATCAACGCTATGGAGGATGGGCAATTACGTGGGAGAAGGATAACTCCTGTATCTCAGATTAAGATGAGGATATTGAACGCTAGCAAAACAAGTTGCATTAGGTATCATCGTTGCGATGCAATAGGCATATAAGATCACTCTGATGTATATCCATTGAGGTACTCAACTTACCACATTATTATGGTCTAGAAGATGTCAATTTATTTCTAAACAAATTTGAAAGGGATATGCTAGAGGAATATCAGTTCTAGGCATTAGACCTCGTGCTAAGAGATATGCCTATTAGATGGTAGGGTACATATAAGAACAACTTTGTAGACTTGAAGGGATATTGGAAGATGGTGAAGCTATGCTTTGAGCATGCCAATACCTGCATTACAAAGAAATACATAGGGAAGGACGATCCACGTGAGAATCTAGCTCAATGGATGAAAGCATTGGGAGAAGAATTGCAGCCCGAATGGGTTCATATATTTTTCCACACTTTGGATACAATTTTGATGAACTAGTATCTGGAAACAGAGCTGTGACATGGAACCACAGAATGGGATGTTCTGAAAGAAAGTTTTCTGTCAAATTTTAGCTTTGAAGATGGATTTGAATGCATTGACGAGGGATTACGGGAGATTAACATTTCAATATTCATAATGCCTAAAGAACCTGTTGCATGGGAACAACCAGATTAGCTTGAGGGGGTCTAGACCTAGGTTCAGAGTTAGTTGAGCCAACCAAAAAAACCCTTCTTTGTTGCCCCTTTTGGTAAAAACCTACGTAGTGTAGGCTACAGTCTCACCTGAAGTAGTATTGGGGATGTCAAAACTAGGTTTCTCCATCTAGAGGTCTATGTGATGGGTTTCTATTACTTCTAGGGGTTTATCCCGACCTTCATGAACCCTATCCATTGAAATGCAGAAATTAAGATAATTTATAGATAACAATGTCTAACTCTGCGCCAATTGCTTTAAAAATTCATATCATCAAGTAAACTGATAGATCTATTACTTTCGCGCACCAATTAAGTGTTTCTTAAGATAATTACAGAAAATAGAGAGAATACAAAGAAAATTCATAAGTAGACATAAAGTCTCAAATACACAGATATGGCTCCAAAATAGTATTTATTATGATCAATCCTTTTGTTACAGGCTCTTTCTTCCTTATGGACACTGCTGCAGGGGCTTGGGCACTTAGTTGTAGACTTACCAACATCTCTGCACACACAGCTGCAGGAGCCTTCCCTTTTTCCTAAGTATAGAAAAAAAAGTTTTTTTCCTTAGATTACCTACCCATACATAGATATTCAATGATTAGTTATTTCCTATGACTATGTTGGGATGGGGTCTGTTGGGCCAGTTTTGGGGTCAAGATAGCCCAAGTTTCGATACATTTTTGTAATTAATGTAACGTTTACACAATTTGTGGATGTGGAGTGCATAGATGAGTAGGAGTCAAATGGGTTTATCCCCTTGTTTTATGTAAAGTTTGAGTTGGTTTTGAGATCCACCCATGGTCCGCAGACCATGGCATTATAGGAAAAAGGATATAAATAGGTTTGTCTTAGTGAGTCTAAGGCATGTTTTGGATAATAAGAAGTAATGGCTAGATAGAAGAGCTGTGACAGAAAAGAGAAGTTGGTTAGATAGAAGAGCAAGACACTCTGTAACTAAGTGCACAAAGGCCTAGCTAGAGTCTGCAGTTGAGTGTGCGGACCCATGCAGCTAAATGCGCAGGGTACTTTTGAGTCTATAATCCTGAATTGAAGATCAATAAAGACAATTTCCAAATAATTCTTGCATATTTCTATTTGCTTCTGTTTATGATATATGTTGTCAATGAATGATGTGTTTTATGGAATATTGATTGAATGTTGCATGATTCTATTGAATAAATGTTAATGATGTACGTAATGCATGGTGAAGTACTTTCTCACAGACTCTAATGAATTCTTTGATGCTTATTAATAACTTAAGTAAATCTGCGCGAAACCTAATTGTTATTGGGAAAACTAGTGTCCATTTAGAGCTGCTAGTCCCACTAAGACAGGTAGCTATATTAGAAACAAGCAAACTAAAGTCACTTGTGTTTTCCTTTATGAGAGACAGATGAGAGAGAAGTAGAGAGTACCAACCTCAGTCTTTCACTTGGCTCCTTGCTTGTTTCCTCCCTCCTTTGACAGAGCTTTGCCACTCTTTCCTCACTTGTCCCACTTCAAAGAACACCTGTAGAGTCAAAGTAGCATAATACCATCAAAGCATAGAGATCTATAGCCATAAAAAATATAGGATCAGATGTATATTAACCATACAAATGCATATAAAAATACAAGATTCAGAGATATACAAGAATATGGAGGCAAACTCAAATAGATTTATTGATAGAAGTAGTAGAAGAGAGGATTACAACCCATTGGTCTGACTCAGTGCCATCCTCCCAGCATGAAATCCCTCTTCACCTCATGAAAAGCTCAGATCACCCAACAATACAATGTTGCACAGAGAAATCAACAACGCTTCCTTACAAATTACAAAATTCTAGCCTTTGGATCTCTAGGATGAGGGATCCATATATAGATATTTGTAGGTGGGTGAGTCAACTCCTAGGATTTTGATTAGTGTCATTTCTCTGATAGTTCTTGGTTCCACTTGGAGATTTCATGATCTCTTACTCATCCCTGGGTGAATTCAGAGAGGCAAGTGTCAAATGGGCAGTTTCTAGAAGATTCTCTAGGTTTCCACCTAGCCAATTGCTTCTCCCATTTGTTT
>APFE031416206.1:38118-48185 GCA_000404065.3 Pinus taeda | reverse complement strand
AAGGAATGTTAAGCAGTTGCATGCGATGCTGGGACATATGGGATATTATAAAAAATTTAACAAATCTTATGCTCAAATGACTGTGCCCATGGAGAAACTGAAGAAGGACGCAACATTCTGTTGGGATGAAGAATGTTAGCGCAACTTAGATGTATTGAAAGAATAGATGGTCACTGCAACAATCTTGGTATTTCTTGATTGGAAAAAGGAGTTTCACATACATGTGGATGCCTCTTGCATTGCATTGGGTGTAGTGTTAATGCAGGTTGGTGAAGGAGAAATGGATCGCCTTCGCGAGTAGGAAATTATCAAAGGCCGAGAAGAATTACTCAATGACTAAGCGTGAGGGATTGGCTATGGTGTACGTGCTGTAGAAATTCAGGCATTACCTATTAGGAGGGCATTTCAAAATGTACACAGATCAATCTACCTTGAAGTACCTGGTCAATAAGCCTGTGTTGGGGGGGAAGATTTGCAGATGGTTGCTACTATTTCAGGATTATGACTTTGAAGTCATTTTTAAGTCATGGATGTTAAATTCAAGACTTGAACATCGGTCGTGGATTGAGACTAGCGAGGAACCTACTAGTCTAGAGGAAGGGCTGCCAGACATGTTGTTCTTTGTGGTGCCCATAGCAGATAATCATTTTGCAAACATTATAAACTTCTTGACTATGGGGATGGCACCAGAAGGATATACAAGTCAGCAAAAGAAGGAATTAGTAGTGCACGACATATTTTTCAGTAATTGTGATACATCTATATAAGATCGGTGCAGATGAAATATTATGATGATATGTGCCAGATTTTGAGAGGGATAACATTCTTGCTGAAGCTCATGGGGGAGTTGCGGGTGGTCATTATGCAGGAAAGGCATCTGCGCAAAATATTTTGCGCACAGGTCTATGGTGGCCAATGCGGCACAAGGATTCCAAGGCGTATTGTAAGGCATGTAATGCATGTCAAAGAATGTGTAGACCATCGTGAAGGGATTAATTGCCATTACATCCTCAAGTATATTTCTAGCCATTTGAGAAATGGGCGATTGATTTTCTTGGGCCAATTTAGCCCCCATGGGATGATTATATGGAGTCACACTTGATATAGAAGGTACGAGTGTGGTGGTCGACTTTAAGGTGATAGAGATTGTTGATGACAGTAATCCATACCCTGTGCTACTAGGAATTGACTGGGCCATTGATATGAATGGGGTCATCAATTTGAAGAAGAGGAAAATGTCATTTGAAAGAAAATTGCTTCGGGTTGTAATACCATTGGACCCTGCAGAAGGGGTGTGCTATAATGAACCAGTCCGTGATTACGAAGAAAGTGATGATGAACTGGACCAAATCTACAAAATAATAGTGCAAGACTAGGAATAGATAAATCCGATAGTAGATGGGAGGATTTCATGGGAATGGAAGGGTTCCTGCACCTCTGATTCAGATGAAGAGTTGGAGAATTGGCAGAATCGCTTGCATGAAGTATCCACACTGCACTGCAATATGATGACGAATTCCCTACATTGTGTCTCATCGGAGGTAAGGAAACTACCCTATTATGATGGTTTAACTAAGGTAGATAACTTTCTGGATGCATTTGAGCATGAAGTCCCTAAGGATCATCACTTCTAAGCACTAGACCTAGCCCTATGTGCTATGCCTGCACAATGATGGGGTACGCATAAAGATAGTTTTCATGTATGGTGAGAGTCTAGAAGAATGATGAGGTTATGGTTAGGGCATCCTAACATAGATTGATTGAGAAATATAATGGGAAGGATGATCTGCATGATCACTTAGCGAAATGGACTAAAGAATGGGTAATAGAGCCACAACCAGAATGGATACACATATTTTGGCATACTTTGGATACAATTACCATGAACTGGTATTGGGAAACAGAACTCCACCATGGCACCATGGAGTGGGATATATTGAGGGAAGGGTTCTTATTGACCTTCAGATTTGAAGACGGCTTCATAAGAATCGATGAAGCTCTACAATATATTAAGGTAGTTATCTTTAGAATGCTGCAAGAACATATGGAATGGATCCCACCGATCTGGAGAACCCAACAATGCCATGCAATGGAATGCTATAATGTGACCACTGAATAGGAGGCTGAATATCTGAGAAACATTAATATTCCAAAGACAAAAGGGCATCGTGAATTATAAGGCCCAGAAAAAGACAACCTGTACATCACCACGTTGTTGAAGACAAAGAAAGTAAATATTAACATTGAAGCAAAACCGAAGTTTGCAAATATTGGGGATTATTTGGACAATGCTACTATGGATAAAGTTGTTGAGTTACTCCGCAAATACCAATATCTATTCCTTACCATCTTTTCAGATTTGAAGGGCATAGTTGGTGATTTGGGCATTATGAAGATCACTTTGAAGCCAAACATGAAGCCTATTAAACAGAGGCCATATTGCCTTATTCCAAAATACAAGCAAAAATATTGCTTAGAGCTCGCTAAGAATTGTTGTAAGCACGCATCACAGAACAGGTTGACGAATCTGATTGGGTGAGCCCGATGGTGGTTCAGGAGAAGAAAGAGAAGGGTGATATAAGGATTTACGTAGACCTATAGAACCTTAATGATGTGTGTGTCCACAATCCATTCCCAACACGGTTTACTGATGAAGTGCTCGACAATGTGGGAGGGTAGGAGGCCTATTTCTTCGCTCATGGGTTTTTTGGGTATCATCAGATCAAGATCATGACCGAGGATAGGTGAAAAACAACATTCACGACAGAATGGGTTTTTTTTTAGTATACGGTGATGCCATTTGGACTTAAGAACGTGCCTATGATGTTTTTACATGTAGTCATAACAACGTTGAAGAAGTTCATTCATAAGTTCCTTGAAGTCTATTTTGATGACTGGATAATGTTTGGATTAGTAAAGCGCCATGTAGGAAGCTTGTGCCTAATTTTGGATACCTATCTAGATACTAGATCAGATTTAATTTGAAGAAATGTATATTCTATGTTCCCTTTGGGATTTTTCTAGGTCATGTGGTCTGAAAGCAAGGATTAATGGTGGACCTTGCAAAGATTGTAGTAATTGTGAGTTTGGAGGCCCCAAGGAATGTTAAGCAGCTGCACAAGATGCTAGTACATATAGGATATTATAGAAAATTTATCAAATCTTATGTTCAAATTACCACGCCCATGGAGAAACTGAAGAAGGACGCAACATTTTGTTGGGACAAAGAATGTTAGCACAACTTATACATATTGAAAAAAAATATGGTCATTGCACCGATATTAGTATTCCCTGATTGGAAAAAGGAGTTTGATGTACATGTGGATGTCTCTTGCATTGTGTTGGGTGTAGTGTTAATGCATGGTAGTGAAGGAGAAATGGACCATCCTATAGCATTCACGATTAGGAAATTATTAAAGGCTAAGAAGAATTGCTCAACGATTGAGTGCGAGGGATTGGCTATAGTGTATGTGCTATAGCAATTCAGGCATTATCTATTAGGAGGGCATTTGAAAATGTACATAGATCATTTTTCCTTGAAGTACCTAGTCAATAAGCCTGTTTTGGGCGGGAAGATTTGCAGATGGTTGCTACTATTGCGGGAATATGAATTTGAAGTCATTGTGAAGTCAGGGAGGTTAAATGTAGGACATGAACATATGTTGCGGATCGAGACAGGCAAGGAACCTACTAATCAGGAGGAAGGGATACCAGATAGGCAGCTCTTTGTGGTGCACGTAGCAGATAATCATTCTGCAGACATTGTAAACTTCTTGACTATGAGGATGGCACTAGAAGGATATACAAGTTAGAAAAAGAAGGAATTAGTAGTGCACACAACAAAATTTTTAGTAATTGCAGGACATCTATCTAAGATGGGTGCAGATGAAATATTGCAGAGATATTTGCCAATTTTGAGAGGGATAGCATTCTTGCTGAAGCTCATGGGGAAGTTGTGGGAGATTATGTAGGCAAGGCAACTGCATAAAATATTTTGTTCGAAGGTCTATGGTGGCAAAAACTGCATAAGGATTCCAAGGCATATTGTTAGGCATGCGATGCATGTCATAGAATGAGCAGACCATCACAAAGGGATGAATTTCCATTACATCCTCAAGTGTCTTTGCAGCCATTTGAGAAATGGGTGATTGATTTCATTGGGCCAATTGAGCCCAAGGAAAGAAAATAGGCACGAACTATATCATCACTGCAATGGAGTATCTAACGAGATGGGCAGAAATGAAACTCGTTAAAGATTGTATACGGGCTACAATAGTAAATTTTTTGTTTGAATATATCTTAACTAGATTTGAATTCCCAAAAGTGTTGATGAGTGACAGAGGTACACACTTTCTGAACGAAATGATTACCACCCTAACTGAAGAATTCCAGGTCTACCATCAGAAGAGTACACTGTATCACCCATAGGCGAATGGAACTATTGAAGCCTTCAACAATATTTTGGAGAATGCGTTGACGAAGATATGCAATGCACAGTGAAATGACTGGGATGTGCATGTACCTCCAGTACTATGGGCTTATAGGACTACTTGTTAGAAGCTCACAGGGAAAATGTCATTCAGATTGGTATATGGTGTAGAAGTTATAATACCGATGGATTATATTGTGCCTAGATTGCGCATAGCAGCTCTCATAGGTATGGCAGATCGTGAGGCCTTGGAGGAATGGTTCACACAGCTGATGGAGATCGAAGAGGATCGATTTTTGGTAGGATTTCATCAGAAAATACATAAGGAACACGAAAAATCTTGGCACGATCACCACATCAAGCTTCGCATGCTCAAGGTAAATGATCTTGTCCTATCATATTAAAGAAATTTCACTAATTTTCCATGGAAATTCTGGATGCATTGGCTAGGGCCATATATTATCAAAGAAATTACAGATGGAGGTGTAGTTCAACTCACGAAGATGAATGGGGAACCTTTTCCAGGAAGAGTGAATGGGAGAAGATTGAATTTGTATACAGGGAATCCTACGCAATGACTATATGGTGGTAGGATAGTCTTAGTGATCCAGGCAGATGTAAGGGAGCACTGGACTATAAACTACACTACTTGATTTGGAGGACAACGTAGTGAGAAGGCTATACAAAATTTGATGAAGTTGCACGCAGAAAGATGCACCATGGAGGGATGTGTCGTGCCGCATTAAAAAAAGTGACTATTGGAGTCACTGTTCATGACTTGGAAGCCAGAAGATGGTTAAGAAGAGCAGGATGACGAAATTTAAGGAAAAAATCTTTGAATATTTGCCCCCAAAACAAAATTTGGGGGAAATGGTCGGATTTGAATTCAAAACTCCATATAAAGTACGTGTGGCAGTCCAGTAGAGAACACTTTGCGCTCTTATAATTTTTAGTGAAATTCCCTGTCTGGTGACTATGAATTGATCATATTGGGAAGATTTAGTCGCAAGCCCTATGTTTGCCAAGTTTTCTGAGATAAACGAGAAGTTTATTTTTCAAAAAATGCTTAGACCACGTCCTGTAGAAACTGTGAGTACTAGTGATGTTGCCTCTGAGGGAGATGCCCTAGAAGTTTTAAGTATGGAAGCTTTGGCTCCTGTGACTATGATGTCGAGGTTGCCTAGACCGAAGCCTACCCCTACTAGAGAAACCAAAATAGCCAAATCCAAGAAGGACAAGCAGAAGAAGCCGATGCCAGTGTGCGCGTACCCCAGGAAGCATACCGAAACCCAGAAACATAAGAAATATAATAAGTGAGAGAAGGTAGTGGACTTGGAGGTGGAAGAAGACCAGGGAACAGAGGACTTTGATGCTAAAGGAGTAGAACCCATAACTAGGCTACCTGAATATATTCCTCTGTGGAAGGGAAAGTTGAAGGTCATGAAGCACCCTAATTATGAGAAGTTCACCATTTCCATGCACCTGCTACCTGAGCAGATCCATTTTGAAGGTTTGCAGCTCGTGCGGATCCCACTACTAAAAATGGAGGTTTGGGACTTCGTAGATCACGCTAGGTTTCCCCAGTTAGTGACAGATAAGTATATGAGAAGGGATTATTATATAGAATTAGCTCCGACAACATTAGAGATGGAGGAATGGTTCTGAAGTGTGGAGCACTTAGGGTTACTTAATCTACTATGGGAACCCTATTATCACCACACCCCCCTTAGCATAATCTGTGTGTGCTAGCTAATCACCTTGGCTCTTGATGGTTGTCTATGGCTAGGAGGGCTAATACCCATCACATTTATGCTTATTCACAAAATCACACACATGCCTTATAAGGGAGCGAACCCAGCCAAGGAGTTTGGCATAAAGACAGGGGAGAAGGACCTCGTAGAAAGAATGAAGAGAGATTACGACCTTGTGAAGAAGTCATGAGGGTACTCAATTATGTCTATAACAGACCCGACAGTTGAATTGGCCACCCGGATCTTAGTAGGGAAAGTAATGAGGAAATGTCATGTGGATGAAGTTCTAGTGCCTGTAGTTTCCCTGGTTGCATAGTGCACGAAGGGCATACAATGTAATTAGTCAAGATACATCTGTCAGGAGTTCCTAGCGAACTACCAAGAGGCCTAAGATGAAATGAAGTCATTCCAATACACTTGGTTATTACTGTCAATTGTGCTTGTTGCATGGGAGCTGCCAGAGGATAGCTAATTTCCTCTGTTTGAGGAAGGATTAACAGAGGTAGCACAATTCGCTTCCTTATGGGCCACAAAGGATCCTGCGCGAATTACAAAAACAAATATATTTTGGGTCCTAATGGAAATGATTCTCCACATGGTGATCAATTAGTGTCCGAGGTTGTCCCTAACCTTGTTCATGCAGCTGTGAGCTTACATAACATTCAAGGTTGACTTCCACAGAGTATAGATTCAAGCATGGAAGGATCTAGAGAATAAATGGCACAACTTACCATATTTGGTGACAGAAACAAATGCACGTGAGGTGGTAGCAAAATCGCCTGGAGAGCGGCGTGCCCTAGCAGACTTAACTGCGGGACCAAGCATGGGTGCCGAAAGTTCTGTTGCAAGAAAAGGAAGCATGCAGCTAAGCAGGCTACGCATAACTTGGTCACCAAGAAAAAGAAGGAAGTCATTGAACAAGCTCGTGTGGAGCAAAAACACACTGCCAAGGAGAAGGTGGAAGAAGAACAACACGAGTCACAAAAAGGTGACAAGTCACCTTCATTGGAGAGAGAGGAGGAAGAAATTTCAGGGGCAACGTGGTGGAGGAGATGAGCGGCAGAGCACCCCCTTCATTCTGAAGAAATGTGGCAAGGATCAGCAAGAAGGTACAAGGAAAAAGAATAAATTGGATAAATCGCAGGTGGGTCCCATGTTGTTAATAGAAGGTGATCTCAATGAGATCGAGGATAAAATCAGGGGTACCACAAATGAAGTGCTGCAACAGTTTGAGAAGCAATACATGGAGACATTGGGGAGCATCCAAAAATATCTACGTGAGCTCCAGATCCAAGCAAGCATGATACTGGTGGGCACCTGACAAGCAAGCGTGGAGCAAGCGAGCCTAGCACCTGGGATGAGCCAAGAAACTGAGTTAGTAAGGACCCTTGACCTCTGAACCATAGCATTGCTAGAGGGGTCCCTTTGTGCAGAGTCCGCTGATGATCACATTATCCTGAGAACTATCCAAAACATCAAACTGAATATAGAGACGCTCTCCAACGAGACCCTTCACACACTTCATGCAAGGGTGGAAAATGAATTGAGAGCCCAGGAGTAGCGAACTCTTAACCTCATTAGTGAGTATAGAGTGAACAATGAGTAGTTGTTTGATGAAAACACACAAGCTCTAAAGGAAAAGGAGACGCTACAGGTGCATGGTTCATAACTAGATCCAAGAATCACATTAGCATGCAAGACAATGCTTGAGCTTCACATTCCAGAGGATGCACAACCAAAAGAAAAGATCAGAAAACTCGTCGTTTGTGTGTGTGAAGTTAAAGAAGAGGTTGGCCGACTTCAGTTTGAGCTCAACATGAATATCACATAACTGCAGTTAAATTTTTATCCCATGACTCCGCCTAAGGTCTGGGAGCAGTGCAGAACCGCGATAACGGAAGGAACGGTTACCCTGGATACCACAATTGTTGACTGTATGACATTGTTCGAGAAAGATATGGAGCTAGTGACCAATCTACAGGAGGATCCGAACCTACAGACATTGAACACTAAAGTCAGGGAGCTGTAGCAAAAATATGATGAAGTCAGGGAAACTATGTGCTCCATAGCACCAGTGTAGCAACTTGCTAAAGTATAGGAAAGAAAGAAACTCCTAGGACAAGTGGAGGAAGCACAGGAAAAATGAGGCCTTACTGAAAGCTAGGCTACAACCATGGTTGGAGGAAGATTATCAAGTCATGACTACCATTCAAGATAAGCTTAAAGGCTTGCAGTAGACACAACAAACAATGAGGTTGGTTGGTCAACCACGGAAAAATTGGTTAATTCAAGGAGGTAGTCACACATAGAATTTCTGAAGTTGCAGTAATCTAGGTGGAGCTAAGGGATCTTCACAGTGAGATCACAGTGCCAAACGAGTGACTTACCAGACTCGAGGGCGAGTCATGATATTTGTGTTGGGGACTTGTTGGGATGGGGTCCCCTAGGCCAGTTTTGGGTTAAGATAACCCAATTTTTAATACATTTTTGTAATTAATGTAAAATCTTCGCGATTTGTGGATGAAAAGTGCGTAGATGAGTAGGAGTCAAAGGGATTTAGCCCCTTGTTTTATGTAAAGTTTGAGTCGATTTTGAGATTCACCCATGGTCCATGGACCATGGCATTGTATGAAAAAGGCTATAAATAGTTGTTTCTTAGAGAGTCTATGGAATGTTTTGGATAATAAGAAGCAATGGGTAGATAGAAGAGCTGCGATAGCGAAGAGAAGTGGGTTAGATAGAAGAGAAAGAGGATTTATAGCTGAGTGTGTAGAGTCCTAGGTAGAGTCTGCAATTGAGTGCACATACCCCTATAGCTGATTTCGCAGGGTAGTTTTGAGTCTGTAATCCTGAATTGAAGATCAATAAAGACAGTTTCTGACGAATTCTTGCGTATTTCTATTTACTTATGTTTATGATATATGTCGTCAATGAATGATGCTTTTTATGGAATATTGATTGAATTTTGTGTGATTCTATTAAATAACTATTAATGATGTACACAATGCATGTTTAAGTACTTCTACATAGTCTCTGATGCATTCTTTGATGCTTATTAATAGCTTAAGTAAATCTGCGTGAGCCCTAATTTAGGACTGCTCTCTCATGCACATAATTAGATAGATTGAATGTTAAAGGTATGTAAAGACAAATTGTAGACCTTTGGGAAGGTTTGAAGGCCATTTTGATAGACTTGCAGCAGTGTGCCCTAAGAGTGCATCAATCTGTGCGAAAGCAGATCTGAGGTGTTGGAAGACATCACATTAGTCTTTGGATGTATAAACTTGGTTCTTGCATCCCCCCATAGTACTTCAGGTGAGACTGCAGCCTGCACTGAGTGGGTCTTTTCCCAAAGGCCCAGTAGTGTAGGGATTTGTTGGTTTACGCAACTAACTCTGAACCTGGGTCATGACCCCCTAAACCAACACACTCAGTATGACTCTTTTATATAGCTTCTTTCTTATAATACCATGGTTCGCGAACCATGGGCGGGTCACGAAACATCTTATGTCTAACCTACTAAGGGGCTTTCCCCTTTGATTTCTATGACCTTCACTCTTTGCTTCCTCAAAATGTGACAACTTTACAGAGATAACAAAAATGATTACAAAATTGACCCTAAAAAACCATGTCCCAACATGAGATATGATATATTTTTAATAATATCAATAACTATAAAAATGATTTTGTTGGTTGTTACCCCGTAAGTATATCATTGTAATACTGATTTGAGATTTATTTGGAGACCATAAAAAAAATACCAAAATTTGAAACAAACTTCAAAACACATTATAATTTTTTTTATGTTATTTGCTCTATAGTTATATATGAAGTCATAAGTCATATGTTTCTTTGAAAATAAAAATTTGGAGTTTGAAGAAATGATA
>APFE031416206.1:20354-36633 GCA_000404065.3 Pinus taeda | reverse complement strand
TAAAAAAAATTAATTAATAAAATTATGATGATAGACTGGGATGGATTACCCCAGCTACAAATAACTCAGGACACTCAAACACATAGCTCTTCCTTTAAACATAATTCCCTTTAAACAATAACTTCACATACGTAGTCAAAAGAGAACGTGGATTTGTTTGTCAAATTATATGAGAGGTCTTTCTCCCACCTTGAAATCCTTATTCATACCTCATCCCACTCCGTTGGCTTCAAATTATTAATTGATGAGATAGCTAGGCCAAAATGAGCATTCAAAATGTAACACATAGCCCTGAAAACTATTAGTTGTAGGCACTACACACTAATTTTGTAGTGCTTCCAGAAACAACCTTTTTGAATTCTTGGAAGGTGAAATGACATGGCCTTGCTATCAATTGACTCTGCACAGCCTAGACTTTCTTCTTAACATTCAACACAAATTCATACATGTTCCTTCATTGGGATTTACAAGTCTAACTCAAACTTATCAAGTAGGACCAAATCTAAAAGGTTTGGACATCATTCAACAAAACAAGTTGCTTTGTTTTCTCCATACACAGGCACTTTACAACCATAGTGATGCAAACAAGGATAACACAACTATAGGCTATAGGTGTGGTTTCTCAACTCTTGAGCAAAATATTTCTAACCTCTAGGGAACCAAACAAAGCATATCACATTCTAGTCGAAGGGTGTGACTGCATCCGAACAACGATGTTATGTTTTACTATAAAAAAAATTAGCTCACACACAGTCACCTACGAGAACATCAAAAATCCATCACGAGGCATTGAAACCATTTAAAAAAGAAAAAAAAATGTATAAATGAACCCCAATGATCTATGGTTCCAATATTCATAATTTTTTAACACAAATTAACTTTACAAGTGCATACTTTTAAAGACAACAATGCATAAGAATAAAATGTGATTGTAATAGTTTCCAAATACCAACACTTCATTAATCATATATAGAGAGATAAACAAACAAGCATAGAAGATATAACTCATTAGCCAAATTCAGACATACATTAAACTAACTAGATATACAATGCAGCCCAAGCCTCTTTCAACCTCTATCTCTTCTCATCATTCTGGAGCTCCTCCTCTCTTCCTCTTCACCACTCCACTATTTTTGCACACTCTCTTCTCAAACACTCCTCTTTAAAAAGGAAGTCACAAGATATTATTCGTTTCCACTTCTCACAAAAAAGGGAAACTAAAACTAGATTTACATTAGGAAATATTTTCTCCAATTTATTCTAAAAATGAACTCACATCCTAATGTAGATATACACAATTTCCTAAGAAACATTTAAAATATCTCCCAGCATCAACATGTGACCATCCAATGACATTGGAAAGTTTTGGTCCAGTATTCGTTGAACTTTTTGCCCCATCTATGTACCTGCATCAGACTCCTAAGGTACGAAATTTTATGGCTTCCTAGTCACATGCATCTGGTCGTCTTGTAACAACTTCAACTCATGAGGTGCAACGTGCCTCTGTAGTTGCTACACGATACATCACCAAAATTTCTCGTAAGTTTCAGATTTTCCCATCTTCTCGATTCTCTTCATTGAAACCCTTCAAAAACAACTTACTCTAGGCTACTACAAATATTGTCACCTTCCTCTACTTTCACCTTTACAGTGAAACTTAAAAGTAACCATAACTTTACTTGATTTGTACCTTCTGCTTCCGATACGAACTCTAACCTCTATTTACTGCCAAACTATTCAAACTTGTCGATGCTTTGCTAAAAAAATTCCTCAGCATCATAGGTTGTCTCTTCATGCAACCAACTATACCTTCCATATTTCCTTTTGTCAATTTCATCTTCTAGTTTAGTGCTTGGCTAAAATTTTCTATCTTTAGGTTTCTCATATAATCTTCAACTACTTCATCCACTATAACACCATCCTCATTAACATCCACACATAGGTTTTCATCACCCTTAGGTTTTCCTTCCATGGAAACAACTCAAATCCTTTGACGTTTTCCTCCAACTGAGTATTTGATCTCTATCTTATCATCACCTACAACAAATTCCATTTTTCTTTCTTCTAGAGACTCAATCTGTAACCCTAGTCTTTCTCATCTTTATTTAGCAATGCTCACATCATCTCTAGTTGTAATTTGATTTCAGCTAGTTCTCTTTAAACCTTTACTATGAATCTCAACAGTCACAAATTTCCTTCATCTATGAGCTCCTCCCTACTCATTGTGAGTCACACACAAGCCACTACAACAAGCTCACTCCATCAAATTGTTTGTAAATACCATACTAAGTACTTCCATTTATAGTCTTCTCCTGATATGTTTGCTAACTCCTTCCTTTAGAATCTTTATCTGAGCACTCTCTACTCTTCTATCTTCTGCATGCAATTTACTCACCTTCTTCTTCTTAGAACTTTGTTGTTCTTACTCACTTTCTGCTACAAGGTTCCTTTCCATCATCCCCAACTGTAAACATTCATAACTGATACTTTTAATATGAAATTAATCCACAATTAGCTAAAAAAAAAAGACCATTACCTCTTGGTTCAATCTCCACGCAACTGTTGTTGTAGAATTCTTCTTTCTGTTGTTATCCCTTCGTTCTTGTTCTTTAAATAAACACCATTATTCCTGCTCATTATCCAACCATAATTGTGGTCATTTTGACTTTCTTGTAGTAACTATTCCACATGATTGAGTTCTGCCCTCAACCATCTCCTCAAATTCTTGATCACTCATTCCTTTGATTCCAACTTCTTTTGGCACTTTTCTTGTTCTGCTTGTGACTTTCCTCTCAACCCCTGGTACGACTAATAACAATCATCTTCATCTCTTCCTTTGTTTAACTATCCTTGTCTACTAGTGAGCTATAGTGATCCATTCATTTCTCTATAACGTCTTCTAATTTTAACCCATACCACGCCATCCTCTTGGTATATTCTCTTCTATAGGTTATTTGCAGTAGAACCTCTTCTTGAGCACTCTTGCTTCTCTTCTTTCAAACTTGTTGGTTGTTGCATATTTATTTACTCACTCTTCTTAGTTTTGTTCTTGGGTTCTATCACCATTTCTTAATCCAAGAGATTTTCCTGCTCCTTCTCTAACATAGCTTACTTGTTATGACAATTGTTACTAATTTAGTCCCACAAACACAATTTTCTTAAGCATTGAACTGCCCCCCTTCCCGTGGTGAAGTTCTTCTTCTCTAACTCTTTATGACAAATCTGCTACTTTCCTCAATACCAAGTTCTCTCGTTGGTGTCTTTCCTTCAACTATCCTTTATACCTTTGTTCATCTTCCTTGAAAATTCTCATCCAACAGTGAAATTCCTCAAGTTGTAAATTAAAATATTTATATATTCAACAATGCAAACCCTTATACAAAATTTCCTCTAGGGTTTTACCCCAATTATCTCATGCTGCAAGTTCAGTCATTGCTATCCTATAATTCTGCATTACTTCTTCCAAGGTCCCATATGCTTCTCCCACTGAAGCCTCTTCAAGAGAGCTTCTTGCTCCTTGCACATCCTTAACTTCTTGATAGCCTACACACTCTTCAAATGTTGTCTCTTTCATGATAGAATTATAAATTTTCCTATCCTTGCATCCATCACTTCCTAATTCTTTTTTCCTCCTACATGTCGAGTCTACAAAATTTTGCACTCACAATCTTCAATTCTTTTCCTGTGATCAACAATCTTCAAAATTTCGAAACATATTAATTTCTACCTTTTAAAAGACTCTATGTGAGTCTCTCCTTGTTGTAGCTTTAGTATTTAATCATCTTTCGTTCTTTGTTATTTTCTTCCAAAGCGTCTTGTACCCTTCACTAGGAGATGTCAACTAAAGAGCTTTTCCAGCTCTAATACCACTTGATGACAGACCGGGATGGGTCACCCTAGCTGCCAATAACCTAGTAAACTTAAACATATAACTTTGTCTTTAAACCCAGTTCTCTTCAAATAATAACTAAGGAAAAATTTCACATACACAGTCAAAACAGAACATGGATTTGTTTTTCAAATTATATGGGAGGGATTTCTCCCACCTTTCAATCCTTATTCAAACCTCGTTGCACTCCATTGGCTTTAACTTATTAATTGATGAGACAGGTGGCCCAAAAAGGCCATTCAAAATCTAACACACAACCCTTAAAACTATTGGTTGTAGGCACTACGAGTTGATTTCATAGCGCTATTATAAAATCCTATAAGCTCTACAAGCAGATTTTGTAATGCTTCTAGAAACTGTCTTTTTGAATTCCTTGAAGGTGAAATGACTTTACCTTGCTACTAATCGACTCCACATGTCCTAGACTTCCTTCTTAACATTCAACGTGATTTCATACACCCTCCATTATGGGGATTTACAACTATAACTTGAACTTACCAAGTAGGAACAAATGTGAAAGGTTTGGACATCCTTCAACAAAACAAGGTGCTTTGTTTTCTCCATACATAGACACTCTACAACCATAGTGACTCAAACATGTCTAGCACAACTATAACCTACAAGCACGTTTTCTCAACTCTTGAGCACACTATTTATAACCTCATGGGAACCAAACAAAGCATATCACATTCCAGTCAAAATAGTGTGCCTGCATATGAATAATGGTGCTTAGATTTATTCGAGCAACATTCGACTCATATAGTCACCTACCGGAACACAACAAATTGATCACGGGGTACTGAAACCATTTCAACAAGAACAAAAAATGAATGAATGAACCCAAATGATCTATGATTCCAATCTTCATATTATTTAACACAAATTGAATTTACAAGTGCAGACATCTAAAGACAACAACACACAAGAATTAAAGGCAATTATAACAATTTACACATAAAAATCGATTTGCCCCAAAGACCAGTACTTCATTAATCATATACAGACAGAGACAAAAACAAGCAAAAGGGCATATAAACAAACAAGCATAGAGGCATATAAACAAATTGTTCATTAATCAAATTTAGACATACATTAAATTGGCCCCTAGGCCTCTTTCGACCTCTATATCTTATCCTCATTCTGGAACTCCTCCTCTCCTCCTCTCCATTGTTGTTTCACACTCTCTTTCCAAACACTCTTTCTCATTGAAAAGGAAGCTAACACGGGACAACCAAAAGTCACAAGAGATGATTTGTTTCCCCTTCTCACAAAATAAGGGAAGCTAAAACTGCATTTACATCAGGAAATATTTCTTCCAACTTATTCTAAAAACTAACTCACTTCCTAATGTAAATATCTATTTCCTATAAAACATTTAAAATCTCTCTCAACATCATCATGTGACCATCCCATCACATTGGAAAGCTTCAATCCAATCTTCATCAAACATTGTACCCCATCTATGCATCTGCATCAAATTATATATAGGTGACATTGAAATATGTTATTTATGATTCACATTCTACAAAAGAAATGTTAATACATATCAACTAGAAAACATATACCTATATGACTCTCTTCTTATAAAATTAGCTTTATTATAAATGTTTTTTAAAATGTTACATCTCTACCAATGTAGTTGACATTGAGATATGTTATTTATGATTCATATTCCCCATGTTGAAATGTTAATACATGTCCTAATCAGAACTAGAAAACATATATCGATGGGACTCTATTCACATAAAATTAGTTTCTTATAAATATTTTTTTAAATGTTACATATCTACCTATAAAGTTGACATTGAAATATTTTATTTGTGATTCACATTCTACATATTGAAATGTTAATATGTGTCCTAATCAGAATTAGAAAAAATATATAATAAAACACTCTTCATATAAAATTAGTTTTGCTATAAATATTCTTTAAAATGAAATAGGTCTACTAAGATAGGTGACATTGAAATATGTAATTTGTGATTAACATTCTACATATTAAAATGCTAATATATGTCCTAATCAAAACTAGAAAACATATATCTATAAGACTCTTTATATAAAATTAATTTTGTTATAATTATTTTTAAATTTAACCTATCTACTATATAAATTATTTTTCTAATATTAAGATAATTCATATCAAATTATATTAAGATAAAAAAAAAAAGAAGAAAATTAATCTATATATTTAAGTTTTAATTATTTTTAAAATACTACATATCTACTCTATATCAATTTTGTTATTGATATAAATTACTGCGATTCCAATAAATTACTGCTAGATTTTGACCAAAAAAACCCACCAAAAAAGCTTTAAAAAATAGCATTATAGACTTCTTTGTTATTTATATTTGAAATAATCGAGGTCAACTCTATAATAGAAAATAAATAAGAGGATAAAGACAAAATTACAAATCTTTGAAATATGATTTCCAACAATATATATGCGGATAGCTCTGCCCATTCCACGATGGTCTGTTCAGTTACATTGTCCAATGGAGTTTCACACCGCTATTCTGATCTTTTTTGCTTTGTTTCTGTTGGCCCGGATCACGAATTGTAGCCCTCCCGGTCCCGTGGTTGAATGTGCTAATGGATTTAGCAACTGCACAGTTTCAAAAGCTTTTGGTGTGTTTCCTGATAGAAGTACTTGCAGGGCTGCCCAAGTCGTGTATCCTTCCACCGAAGATGAGCTTCTGGCCTCCGTTGCCGAGGCCGTTCAGAAGAACCAGAAGATGAGAGTCGTGACGCGCTACGCTCACAGTCTTACCAAGTTGGTATGTCCCGGTGGAGATTCCGGTCTCATTATCAGCACTCGCGAACTAGATCATGTTGTATCTGTTGATAAGCCCAGCATGAGGATGACGTTCCAGAGCGGTATAACCCTAAAGAATCTCATTGATGCTGCCGCCACAGAAGGTCTTGCTTTGCCTCATTCGCCTTACTGGTTGGGCGTAACTCTTGGGGGAATACTAGGCACCGGTGCTCATGGTAGTTCCCTGTTTGGCAACGGAAGTGCTGTTCACGAATATGTTGTGGGGATGAGATTAGTAGTACCAGCTTCCCTTGCTGAGGGATATGCGAAAGTTGTGAGTCTTACTGAGGCAGACGACGATCTCAATGCAGCCAAAGTTTCGTTGGGAGTTATTGGTGTCATTTCCCAGGTAATCTTGGCGTAGAAAAACCTCATTGGGAGTTTCGTTGGGAGTTTGGGATCGTTATTAATCTCATTTTTTTTTGTATACTATGTTGTGTGATGCAGGTAACCCTGCAACTAGAACCTTTGTTTAAACGTTCCATCACAAACCTTGTGGAGGATGATTCGGATCTCGAAAGCATGATTGTGCAGTTTAGCCTCGAGTACGAATTCGGAGATGTTACATGGTACCCAGCTCAGGGAAAGGTAGTCTACAAAGTGGACGATCGAGTGCCTATTGATTCTGATGGGTATGGAGAAAATGATTACATCGGATTTCGATCCGCTTCAACGGCTCTTTTAGAGCGCATCAGGGAAGCAGGTAAGAGAAAATGCCCGTCTAAATCGAGATCGATAATAGCTTAATCATTTATTTATTTTTGTTATATTTAACATAGTTTGGTTGCAGGATGTAGAATATTTTTGAAATTTCAGTGATAAGAATGAAATCTAATTGAGTCAATCTCATTTTTGTTCATCAAATTTCATATTTTATTAGCTTACTAGAATGTGGTGATAAAGTTGCAGTTTATCTGTTAGATATTTTGGAGGTTTTTTTGAGTTTAGTTTATCGTAACATCCTCCATGGTTATGTAAATATGGTCATTTACTTTTCTTTGCAAACTTGGTAAATTGGTAAAGCTCTAGTGGATGGAAATGGAAGGGCTTCAGGAAGTGAAAATCTGTTTTATTTCTTTTTATTTACTTTTCTTTGCAAACTTGGTAAATTGGTAAAGTTCTAGTGGATGGAAATGGAAGGGATTCAGGAAGTGAAAATCTGTTTTATTTTTTTTTATTTATTTTTTTGGAAAAGAAATGATATACTTAATTATGGCAATTACTGAATTATCGGGAGTACAACAAAACTTAGTTCTTCCAAGTTAGTTGGGACAATTATATCCTCTTCCCATAGAAATGAAAATATTTCAGTTTGATAAAAAAATTGGGTAAGGGAAGAGAAGAAGAGGAAAGAGGAAGGAAAAAATTGAGAAAGGGAAGAGAAGAAAAGGAAAGAGAAAGCTTAATCAAGATGCCACTAGGGTGATCCAAGGGTGTTCTTATGCTGGCCAGGAGCCAGTTGAAAACCTGGAAATAAAAGTTTACTTAACCAAAGGTCTTGAGGTGGAGAGGAGAGGTATTTAGTTCCACATAATTTCTTCTTAATTGGGTATACAGATAAGTATCTTAAGTTTTACACTGTATGTCTTCTTTTCGTCAAAATGGTTGTTTATGTTTTGAATCGAAAGGTTTAAATAATAACATTTTATAATTGTTGAGTCAATGAAATGTGTTACGGATAACACTTGATTATGTGGTATATTTTTTTGGTTCAATGTGCCAAATCTCTAATTTCTCTTTTGTGTAAACAAAAAATAAGTAATCAGACGAGGAGCAGTCCCAACTCTCTATTAAAGGAATTTTTAAAGGAAGGGAAAGTATATATTTTGTTGTGCTTATTAGGATTCTGAGTAATGATATTAACTTGGGACCAATATGCAAGAGTAAAAACCCTGTAGGTTCCCAATTATACCATTTTTAACAAAATAAACTGACTGTTTAGGTCGGGGTTAGTTAGAAGAGAAAACCTTCTTGAATGTATAAATGATACATATTGGAAATTGGTAGCTAACGGTTTCCTAATTCATTATTTTGAGGTTCTTGTTAATTGGTAGTATGTCAAATGATTTAAGTTTATGTAGGAATGCAATAAAATACAAATATACACATAAACGCAAACATGAAACAGAAATAAAACTTTATTTGAGTAATATCAAAGAAATGAAATATGCTTACATACATAAATGAAAATAAAATAGCTCAAATGATAGTTGTTTATCTCTCAGAAGAGATGTGGCAGCTTCTGAACTATGTTATAATGAGGCTCAAGGGCCTTCTTATTATTGAACAACAAGGTAAAATAATAAACAACCAAAAATCTAGCCCCAAGAGATAGAATGCAAGGGTTTGTGGGTGCCATTAAGGTTAGTTGGGCAGCTAACTTCCCGAGGTCACAACTTGGTCATATTATCTCTTTTTTGTGCGTATGATATCTTGTTGGAAACATCTCTTCAAGTGCTACATGATTTTTCATAGGGCCTTGGTTGTGGCTATGAGCCTCCTACAAACCTCAGAAAAACTCCGTTTAGGGGGTCAAAACTGCTCCAGAAGTTCAAGCCCTAAAAAAATGCTAAAAACAATAAGTGTAGCTAGAAACAAGGAAACTAATGAAACGAACTAGAGGCCTAGGTGGAATAGCTTTGTGTCCAACAATATCCACCTAGATCAATCCTCTCTCCTTAAGAAGTGATGATTCCCATCATGTGCAGAGCCTCAATGAAGTGATGGAATTTTTGTTGAGCCTGGTCCCTATTGAACCAATTGCCTTGGTGAAGGAGTTGGCCCTCTTTGACAACTCGATATAGTTAGAACTTCTATTGGAAAGTGTTATTGATTTGAGTATCCATGATCCAATCAGTTGTGGCCTATTCCATGCAGTATGGGTTTAACTCCGTTGGTGTGAGTTGTTATGCCATGTGGGATGTGTCCAACAATGGTAAAAAGTATGGCCGAAGGCGGTCCACACTGAACACTGGGTGCATACCTTGGAAGGGTGGAATGTTAAGGTAGAAGAAATTTTCCCCTACAGCCTTGGTGATGGTTTATGTCCTATATCGGAGTGAGTGAATCTTGGAGTGGGGCCAAGCGAGGCGTTCCTTCTATAGATGTAGTCAAATGTTTTCTCCCACTTGAAACTTGTGTGGCACCGAATGTTGATCATGTCGTTGCTTGTACTTAGCATTAGCACTGTCCAATATGTCATGGACCTACTCGAGGATTTGTTGAATGCACTCAATGAAGATGTTATTCCTTCTAGCTTCATACTAGACATGAGTCGAATCTTCCTAAGTAGCTGAAAATGATAAGGCCACACCAATGGGATGTAGTGGTTGGAATCCCAATCGCACGTGAAAGGGGTTGCAACTAATTAAGCTATGAAGACCTTTGTTGTCATTGTGATGGACAAAGGAGAGGCTTTCATCCCATGTGGGCAAATGCTTCGAGTTGTACATGTGCAAAATGTGTACGATGACCTCAATTTGGCCATTAGTTTGGAGGTGGAAAGTCGTGGACATAGTGAGCTTGGAATCCAACATCAACTAGACACTTGACCAAAATGTACTTAGGGACCTATTGTCTTAATTTGAGATAATGGATTGTGGGATCCCAAAGTGTACCCAAACTCATTCAAAGAAAATCTTAATTGTGCCTTCTACTGTGATACTCTTCTTTCAGGCCACCATAATGACTATCTTAGAGAATTTTTTGACGACCGCGAAAACATAGTCATTTCCATGCTTAGTAGAAAGAAGGCCCAGCATGTAATCCATGAAGATGGATTCCTAAGGTCGACTAGGAGTAGGCAGAGGGGTATATAGGTCTTGCTTCTTGATTATTGGTTTTTCAATAGCATAGGGAGTGTAGGATCTAATCTACTTCCCAACATCTTGTCGAAGGTTCGGCCAATAGAAATACTTTTGCAGCACTGCCACTATTTTCTCTACCATAAAATGTCCAGCGACTCGACTGTAGTGTGCCTCCTAAATCATCTTGGCACACTCACTTGAAGGAACAAATAGGTGTCCCACATGGCATAACAGTGTATCTTGGAGGTGAAAATTCGAAACTTGTTTTCCTTACAGGAGAGTCTGGTATGTGTTGTCGAATTCTGAATTGCTCTTGTAAAGATGCGGCCACCCCACAGTCTTGTGCCCACAAGAGTTGAGCACAGTGGCCATCACTATGACTGACAGTCAGCTGAGGTATTCTACAACATTGTTGGTGATTCACTTCTTATACTTAATGTTCAAATAGAACTGTTGTAGGTATATGGACCATTTCTGATGAAGATTGTTCTCCAACTTCCCTTGTGTGTGTATGAACTGTAGGGTCAGTGGTCTGTCTAGATGCCCTTTTCCTTCCCCAGAATGTAATGCTTCCATTGTCATCAGTCCTGCACAATGGAATACATATATTTTTCATAGGTGGGATACTTTCAAACTTTGTTTGAAAGTGTCTCAGTTTCATATGCCACTAGATGCCCCTGCTGAGTAAGAACTGTACCAATAACATAGTTGGAGGCATTTGTCTCAATCTCAAATGGTTTTTGTAGGTATGGTAGTGTGAGCATTGGTGTAGAGAAAAGGGGATGCTTCAACTTGGCAAATGCCTTGTGTTGATATTTGTACCAAAATAACTTTTCTCTTGCTCCTCCCTTGGTGACTTGACTCAAAGGCCAAGTGATGTGAGAGAACCCCAACACGAACCTATGGTAGAAGTTCGTAAGGCCCATAAAGTTGTGGTGCTCTATTAGGGTGGTTAGGGATTTCCAATCCTGAATGACTTGTATCTTGGTTGGGTCCACATGCACACCCTTCTCATCAATGATGTACCCCAGATATTGAACCCGGGTCATCCCAAAAGTGCATTTCTCCAAATTGGCACACAACTTGTGTTACCTTAGGGTTTGGAGGGTGTGTCAAATATGGCGAAGATGCTCTTCCAAACTCTGGCTGAGGATCAAAATGTCATCAAAACAAAACACCATGTATGAGTTGCTGAAGGATCACAAGATTTCATCCATCAGCCTCATGAAGGTTGCGGGGGCATTCGTCAACCTGAAAGGCATGACCACCCATTCAAAAAGGTTCTCCTTGGATTTGAAAGCACTATTCCACACATTAGAGGGTTCGATCGTTATCTAGTGATAATTGGAATTCTAGTCAATATTTCTGAAATATTTGGCCCCCCTTGAGCTGGTCCAGAAGGCCCTCAATTAGTTGGATTGGATACCTATTCCAGAGAGTGATCTTGTTCAATGCTCAATAGTCAATATAGAGTCTCTAGGTCCCATCCTTCTTCTGTACCAACATGATCAGGCTCCCACAAGGTGATGAACTTGCCTTGATGTGTCCTTTCTATAACAACCCCTAAATCTACCTCTTGATTTCATCGTTTTCCAGAACAAAGAGTTGATATATCGGTCCATTGGGTAGTGGCACACTTGCAATCAGATCGATGGAGTGCTTGACCTGACAGTGTTGAGGTACCCATGTGGGTTGGGTGAACAATTCCCTCTACTCCTTCACAACCTTGTCGATATGTTGCTTTCGTGTAGAAGAGCTCTGCTTGGAGGCCATGGCCACAATCTTCTTCTTTCCTTGAGGGAGAATCATAAGAAAAACAAATTTCTCAGTCTAGGAAATGAGCTTATTGCATTGCTTCACAATGATCAAAGAAATGGTGGTATGTGGTGTACCTTCGGTATCCTTTACAACTTATTGCCCAAAGTCATAATAATAGTGTGAGGCCTGGACTCACACACAAAATGTTGCTGCCACAAGTATGGTTGGCCTAATAATTCATCACAAAATTCAAGATGAGCAACATCACACAGTACCTCATCTATGAAGGGCCTAATGCTATAGGGAAGGTGACACTATTGGTTGACGCAAATATCTCTCCCTTGGTGAAGCTACCTGATAGTGTACGGTTGTGGGTGTGGTGTGATATATAGGCCAAATTGCTCTACTGAAAGAGGTTCTCTTGGTTCGCGCTGTTAACAATAAACTGCAGCAGAGAACCCTTCACCCACATCTGTGACTGGAAGAGTCGCTCCCCCTTCTTTGGATATTCAGGCTCATCCCTCTAGATCTTGGTGGTGGCATTAGGTCCTTCATTGATCATCTGCTTCCCTTTATCATTCCCCTTGTTATTTTCTGAATCAGTGTCGAAACATGCATTTGATTCAGAAGCCTTGAGCTCGGCAACTAGTGACTGCTTGGCTTGGCACTCACTTTTGTTGTGAGTGGGGCTTTTATAGAACTCACACCATTTCCCTATATCCTTATTTGTCTTCGTGGTATTGTTATTTTCTTACGGCTTCGGTGGATTGTCTTGAGTCACCCCGCCTTGACTTTATCCTTTTTCTGTAGTTTGGGGGAGCCTTTCCCTTGCTTCCAATTCACAGATCCAAAGTATTGCTTCTTATGTTTAAATTTCTGCTTAATATTGATAGTGTATCGATAGGCGGTGCCAAGCGAGGATATTTCTAGGAACTCCATTGCATCCTGGATGTACTTATGTAGACAGTTAGGGTGCTTGAGTTCCAAATGTCTTTCAGAATCCTTGATACCCAACTTCATGTGAAGGGTATGGAAAAAGGTTGTGAACTCCAACACATCTTAGACCCTTCCCTACCACAACGTGTTCCACTTTATGTATTTATCTTCATTGCTCTAGACAGGGTAATATTGTTCCTTGATGGCATCACAAAAAGAATTCCAAGTGGGTGCAACTAAGAACAGTGAGGATTATTTATCGTCATTTTGTTTAAAGTAGGTTTCCCACCAATCCTTGACACGTGAGACGAATTTGAGGAGTGCAAAAGTAATCTTTTCTCAATTGGAAAAATCATGAACTAAAAAATATCCTTCCAATAGATTTAACCATCTATCTATGATGTCTGCATCTACATCGCCTTTGAATATGGGAATTCCAAAGTTAACTTGTACTTTAAAAGGAGTTTCACCTCCAAAGTCATTGTTGGATGAAGATGCGTCATTTGTGGGTAGTTGACAAAGCATGTAGGAAAATTCATCCATCATTGCATTCATTTATCACTCGAGGGATTCCTCGAGCAATATTTTGAAAGGATCTCATACCCCTTGTGTTTCTTTCCTTCTTCAATGCAAGTTTGTCGGGATTTTCGAGGATCGTCTTGTAAAGGTTCAAGCAATTCGAGCCCTAACTCCTTATACCCTAACCTCATTAGGGACATGTAAAGAAAAATAGAGAAAGAGAAGATCTCTCTGATACCACTGATTTAGAATTACGGGGGATTGCAACAAACTATAGATATACACATAAGCACAAATATACAGTGAAAATAAAACTTCATTTCATTAATATCAACGAACTTAAATATGTCTACATACATAAATGGAAATAAACTAGCTCGAGCAATTGTAGCTTATCTATAAGAAGAGATGTGGCTGCAACAACTGTGTTACAATGATGATGAAGGGCCTTTTTATTATTGAAAAACTAGGGAAAAGCCTAAAAAATGAAAACTATAACCCTAGGGGTCAAAATGCCAAGAGTTTGTGGTCCCCTTTGGAGTTAGTTGGAAAGCGAGCTTTGAGGAGTCATAACTTGGTCATATTATCTCCACTTTGTACACAAGATACCTCCTTGTAAATATCTCTCCAAGTACTATAATATTTTTTGCAAGCCTTCTTCTACAGCTATGGACCTGTTGTAGACCTCAAAACAATGTCATTTAGGGGGTCAAAACTACTCTGCAATTTCAAGAGCCAAAGAACTACTAAAAATAGTAAATGTTGTTATAAACATGGAAATTGATGAAATGGCTCAAGGTCTAGGTGGAATATGCATGTGGCCACCAATATCCACCTAGATCATCAAAATAAGAAAAGAGAGAGTAACAACTAACCAGTAGAGAGTTTATCCCATAATCCCATACTGGAGTCAAGTTCGTTGTGGGAATGGTCTCATGCTGTGTCTAGTTCTATTGTCCTAGAATAATGCAAACTTAATTACTCAGTAAAAAAAATAAAAAAAACATAATGAGTACAAAGAATTAACCATATTTAGTACCATTCATCACATGTTATAATAATTGCAACAAAAACATAACTCTATCACAATTCGATGACAAAAGTAAAGTCTACGCCTATGAGCAGAGGAATAAACTCGGACAACAACCAAATCCATAGTAGCATTCTTGAGAAATAGAAAATATTATCCAGAAATTTTATAAATATTGTCGTGATAAACTGAGTGGTAAATAATTATATTATGCATTCTTAGAAGTCAAATTCAATATCCTAGATAAAACGCTACAAGGCACACATATCATGGGATACATGTATTATGGGTTGGGTCACATGGAACTCACTCACCAAACTCTACCCATCTAATGACATCATTGGTTATTTTTATAAAAAGAACACTGTAAAAACCATTAGGGGCACAATAGATTCCTTAGTGCAGAACTAATCCTAACTGCAACTAGGTAAACCATTGAACCATAACAGGCATTGGCAATTGCATAGCCCGAGTACCATAATTATGATGACAAGAGTAAGGATTGATATAGGAGAAGCACCTGGAGAAAACAAGAAAAACATGTATCAGATTGCTTGGACCATTCCTCAAGGCGATGGTAGGAAGTTAGTAACAAAAATTCCTCATACCTACAAGGGATTCAGTTCTGTGAGTCATAGTTTTTTTTGGAAATAAGACAAAGACTTAGTGGGTAGAAAAAGTATCAACAACCAGAGTATTTGGCTGTGATAAGTACCTATTCAAGTGAAAGGCATCAACGATTTTGAGCGAATAATCTGCAACAGGGAGCAACAAATAAAATTTTAACAATGTAACCAGAGTATGAAAGGTTGGGTAGCAGTGGCAGAAGGAAAATAAAATATTACATGTGCAGGAGCTTGGATGGTGAGATACAGGAACATAGGACCTTCTCGAAGACTGCCTCTACGCAGCACAAGCCCTGAGACAGGAGTCAACCCCATCTTCGGTAAATCTTCGTAAAGAAAATCGTTGTGAATTTAAGGTGGAAACCATTAGTAACGAAAGTCGAAGGTGCATAGAGTACCTCAGTGCCAAGGTCAGTGCAGATTTTGAAACCCTAATCTCCCTAGGGTTTAATGGCAAAGCAACAACATCGAGACCGCAAAGTGATAATGCAGGTGCGGAGCCTGACGACCAGGCGGTTACCCTTAATCACTTCTGTAGAACGAGCACCATCTGATCTCTGCCGACCATCATCGACGCTCACACTGAAGCCAAGTGTGCTAGGCCGAGTAACTCAACGTTAATGTCGAGCACGTCAGGCAAAGATTCGAGAAGCCAACTATTTCCATTAACCACTTTCGAAGTACACCTATGTGTATGACATTAAATTAAATGTTAATTCCATTTGATAGCCAGTTACATATATAATGTTATGTTCGATTTCCATTCAAATGGCACCGTGTGTTAATAAAACTTGTTAAGTTATATACCTTGGCACATTATAATTTTTTTAATGCTAGAGATGACCACATATATATATATATATATATATAGTTGTATCACCTATGTACAAAAAAGCG
>APFE031416206.1:3117-13532 GCA_000404065.3 Pinus taeda | reverse complement strand
TTATTATTTATTAAAGAAGTAATTTAATTATGTTATGTTTATTGGGTTTTAAATAGATAGTAATATGGGGTTTTTTAGATAGATAGTAATATGGGGTTTTGCAAAGACATTTTTTGTGATAAAGTTATTACATAAACATCAAGGTTATACTAGGTTTACTAAATCTAATAATAATAAGTTCTAAATTAATTGTTAATTTATTATTAGTCCATGCCTTTAGCAAGACTATAACGATCGATTGATCGTTGACCCTGCATTAATTCATCTTTTGACCGATTCTTTTTTCTGCCTATACCTATTTTAACCAAAGTTTAATGCTGACAATGTCATTTACTGAAATTTTAACCAA
Organism: Pinus taeda; assembly: GCA_000404065.3. Taxonomy (NCBI): domain Eukaryota; kingdom Viridiplantae; phylum Streptophyta; class Pinopsida; order Pinales; family Pinaceae; genus Pinus; species Pinus taeda. The sequence goes on along the minus strand of APFE031416206.1, from coordinate 13,183 downwards.
AGTTTTTTTTTGAAAAATATTCTGCCTCTTATTGCGGCCTTCACGTGGCCCAATACAGAAATATTGTGGTAACTTTTTTATATACAAAGTTTTCTGGCACCCTGCATTTTAATTACAAAGTTTGTTTATATCCAAAAAAAAAATATGTTACACTTTATTTTATATCCAAAGTTCGGGCAGTAGTGATTTTTTCGTGCCTTCATTTTATCCAAAGTCTAGTTGGGGCCACTTTTTATTAAGATGAAACCACGTGTTGGGTTAGCAAAGTACCTGTTCTCCGTGTCATGCATGCAGTGTCTTGCATCCTGCAACTGCCAACTATTTGCATATGCAGACGCGTCCATGGTGGTCTACAAATGCCTTGTCCGGAGTCCGGAGTAAGTTCTAGAGTGTCAAGCAGCTAATTCTCGAGTAAGTTCAGAGCAGAGAGTGTGGAGCAGCTAGTTTGAGGAGCAGAGGAGCCTCGAGTGTAGAGCGGAGCTTCACCTTACAACTTGTAAGTTCCCAGACCGAATGAAGCATTCCCCATCTAATGTGATATTCACCATAAAAAAAATGTTGAATTTATACAAAAGTTTAACATGGTTATTTGATGGCCTGTTCCCTTCGTCTATTCATGGTAATAGTTTTGCTTCTATCACTCAAGCTTTCAGTATATAAAGTGTTTTCTTAATTCATCATGAATTAATTTCACTCTCATTTCATTATTATTTCTTTGCTATGTGCTTCGGAGGTGGTTTTTCTGATTTCAGATTTAAGATTTGTCCATATGCTTCTGTTTCTAACCTCATATGCTTCTGTTTCTAACCTTCTATCATAGCAGACAATGTGTCAAACATTCCAAAATCCCGAGCCTTTTGCGGTAAATAATATCATCTTTCTATTTCGAAGAGAGTTATTATTGAAAATATGCATTATTAACCTTTCCAAGCCTGACTATGAATGGAAAATCTCTTTTATTCTGAAATTTGGTGATTGCCATAAATAGTATCATCTTTCTATTTCGAAAAGAGTTATTATTGAAAATATGCATTATTAACCTTTCCAAGCCTGACTATGAATGGAAAATCTCTTTTATTCTGAAATTTGGTGGTTTTATTTGAAGTTTTATTGAGCTTGGTAACTCTACTCTTGTTAATGAAACTATATTTTTGAACTCATACCTTTTTTGTTATCCGGCACCACCACCCTGTACAAATGTCTTCAAATGATTAAATTTTCAAGATAGGTATTATCCGGCACCAACACCCTGTACAAATGTCTTCAAATGATTACATTTTCAAGATGTTAAATATATTTTTATATTAAACAACTAAAATTCACCATTTATAAAAAAATAGATAACCTAATTTCAACAAAAATAAAATCCATATTTTATTCTTATTTTATTTATTACTTTCAAAAAATTAAAATAGTTAGGTAATATTTATAAAATAAAATTTAAAAATAAAATTTGATTAAAGATAAAATTTGTATAAAGATACTCAATTTAGAGCATCTAATTAATGGATATTCACGAGCTCATGTGAAGGGAAATAAAGTAGAATGCTATAGAAAATTGGGTCCTTAGATTTGGAAGTGGACACGAACTTTCATTATATTCACTAGTTTATGTTTTATAAACTTATTAGTATCTTATATTACTTTCCTTTCGATATGTTTATAAATATTCAATATGAAAGTACTATAATACAAATATTTCTAATAATAAATATTAACCACATGACGAGGATTTAACAAAACCCAAATACCATTGTAAAAAATAACCAGCACCCTGTACGAAATGTCTTCAAATGATTTTGATTCTGGGATTCTGTGAAAATAATGAATTTTCAAATAATAAACTAATTACAGCTTACCCGCGTTGCTAATTTGACCTGCATGATTACGAACGACAGCACTGGTCTCTTTATTTATTCCGCTAATTTGTCAACATCCCCATCCCCAAATTGATCAGTGTTTGGCCTGCGTGATCGCCAATGCCAGCACTGCTCTACTTATTTACATCTCTTGTTTCCTCTGTTCTCTGTACTGTAATTACTTCTCGTTTTACTGAAGAAGAAAACGATGGAATTGCCTTTCAATTCAAAAATTTTAATGCATAAGAGATTGATAATATCAAACGTTGGGGGTGCTGACAAGAAATTTATTGAAGGCAGATGAATGCTAACGCTCTGCCTGTTGGGGAGAGTTGTGCGCGCAGTTATATATCCATCCTGGAATGAAATATTAATGGCGACGAACATTATAAATAGATAGAGATATGAATGAAATCTTAATGGCAACGAAAGCTATAAAATAAACCCAGATTGTTTACTAGGTATATATGTAATTAATTTTTGTTTTACAAAGAGGCTAATGTGTCGGTTAATTAATCATACTTTATAATTTGAAGCTAATGTGTTAGTGAACTAATCATACTTTATAATTTGCTAACACATGTTAAACCATGAAAAGTTGGAATTACCAGTTGTCCTAATCGAATAACATGTAATTTTATCCTCATAAGCTTTCTTGGTGCCTAGAGTAATATAAAATGATATGTGCATGTGTTACAGGTAGCGGTAATATAAAGCTGCAAATTTTATCTACCCTAAACCACTTGAAATTTCATCATTAGTTATTTCTATGATGTTGATGGCCTCTGGCCTCTTGGATTAGAATTTTAGTGCCCAAGCTTGCAGTGGGCTTTCCACATATGTTTGGGCTTCCGGCATATGTTTGAAGATGGCATTCGAGACTAAGGAATATTTCAAAAGGTTCATGGAACCATTTCTGAGATTAGAGGGTTCATTTCACATGTCTGCATTTGCTGCCGATTCCTTGAATCAGACCTGTGCCATGGTATTATGAAAAGCTTCACCATTATTCTAGATATCCTCTATTGCATTTTTTTTCTTTTGAATTTATTCCCTAATACTTGTATTTATTAGTCTCCAAACAATGCATCTTTCAATTACAATGCTTTCCAAAAAAACATGATGAAATATATTTAGCTGTTCCATGTTGCGGCGATAGATTTCCACCCTCGGGCATTATGGAAATACTGGTAAATTGAATTTCATAAGATGAATTAAACGCGCTTCATTACTTAACTAGAGAAGAAGCACTAAGTCATCCTGCCGTCTTTAGTGCAACTGTGAAAATTGGTAGAGATTTGTTGGATTCATGAACTTTAAAAAAAATGGTGTTACAGAGTTTTTAAAGACACTGAATGTTGTGTTTACCCGCGAGCCTTAGTAATACCAAACCTTTACGATTATTTGCATATGCTTTTAGGATTTATTTAAATCCTAGGTTTAATCTATGAATTTTGTAAATCCCTAATTGCTAGGTGACTTGGGAATCTAATATCGGTGAAGGTTTTGATATCTTGTTAAATTGTAGATCGGTTTTGATATCTTGTTAAATTGTAGGTCTTAGTAAATTTCCAAACCTGTAATTCTTAGTAAATTTCCAAACTTTTATTATTATTTTGAGCATGAAGTTAGCAGTTGTCCCAATATATGATATAGCACTAAATTCAGAAACAACATTTAAAAAACAAAAAAATATAATCCAAATAACTCTGGATTGTCAATGCCACTGATAAAATTCAATCCAGATACTCTATAAAAGTCAAATGGTCTTGGCACCTGAACATCATTCCTGATGTCTCTCACAGCCTAATAACTTAATCGATGGAATAAACAACGTAACAGAAGCAGTCCAGAGATTGCCAAAGCATTAATATATACATAAAATAAGTACCAAAACGTAAAAGAGATGGAATCGCCACTCAATGGATCTCACCCACACCACAATCTACGAATAAGAGATTATCCCCATTTGCCCCTCACTCTCTGAAATTGGGCATTGCAATGCATATTGATACATGAATTAGGTGGGTATGGAACCTTAATAGCTATGTCACATGTGTAACAAAACCCAAGAAATATAGAATATTTGGGGTCAATGTTGCAAAAACCATCAAAAAATTGGTGAATTGTCGATTTTCCTGCAATTCAACACCCAAATGAACCCAAATGAGGTAGTGACCAAAATATTATGATGCTCTGAAAGAAATCACAAATTATTTGAAAAAAGACTGCCAGCAGCACAAAAAATCTTCTATAAACCACAAAAAAAATTATTCACTTCGCTGATTGTGCTTTTGGGAGAGAGACGTGTGCTCCAATGTGCTGTTAGAGGGCAGAGGACAAACTTGGTGATTCTTCCATGTCAATTTGGAAATAACTACCATCGATTGTTTTCCATGTCCCAGGTATGTTTCTGCTCTCTTAAAAATTGTAAAACCTAAAATAATTAGGAATGCCAATAAACCGTACTTACTATATATGTTATGTTGTTTCCGAGATGAACACTCGAAGGGTATGCTCTGTCGATGCTGCTTGCTCCCACAGTTATGATCCAAGGTGCCACATTTTGAACTGTCCCCGGTCTTGGACCAAGATTTGCGGTGGAACAGACGACAACCTTCCCTCTTGGAACTGCATGGAACGATCCAATTGAAATTGAATCTTGAAAATAATTCGGAATGGAAGGTTGACCTTCCAGAGAAACTGAGAACACATCAACTCCGTCATGTATCCCTTTATCGAATGCTGCAAGAATATCTGCATCATAGCAATTGTAGCCGCTTGAATCTGTAGGCCAACAAACTTTATAACTTGCAACTCTAGCATGAGCGGCTCCTCCTTTTGCAATCCCTTTTGCATGTTGATATATACTTGCATTTTTCACGAAATTCCCCCCTGCTGTAGACAGAGTAAGAGTTCCATGTCCAAATTTCTCTCGCGCAGAGAGAAATTCCCCTGTTTCAGAGAGATTCAAAGGTTTATTTTCAGCATCACGCCCCTTGATGAAATATTTCCTCCAATCAATTTGTTGTTACAGACGGCAATTTGGAGAGTGAAACTTTGGAAGCACATAAAGAGGTAGGGTGAAAGGCCTTCATAAAATCAACACAGAACAGAAGCAGTACAGCTTCAACTGATTCTGTCTAGCCTCCTAAATGCTAGCTCAAACATATTATGCTAGCTCCAACAGTGAATCTGTGATGCACTATCTGGTGCTCAATTAGCCTGTCTAATCTTTTCTTTCTTAAGTAGACTTGATTGACTACACTCTTTTGATGTTTCCTTGCCTCGTTTCTAGCTTTCCATCATTGGTCTATCTAAACATATATTGAGGTTTGTGTTTGATCCACTTCTAACTGGTTTATCAACTAAGCATATCTTTATAAACATTTTAGTAATATTTAGTAAACACATGGTTTAAACAAAAAGACAAACAAGGCCAGTCCTCTGCACCAATAATGTTTTCATGACTTGCAAAACAATTTGTAGATAAGTAAACTACTGAAAAAGAAACCATGTACATACACATTAAGAGAATTCTAAATAAAAGAAAATCATAGAATTGATACAGATATTTCTTTGAAGATGCAAAGTGAAAAGAATTTAGTAAGACAACATACATGTTGACAGAGTTTTGATCCCGTAGTAACCATTAATGTAACTACTTGTGGTCTGGCATAATTAGTCAATAGGGGTCCCTGTGGACCATCCAATACCTGCAACCATTGTATGACTATTCAAATCAAGGACTGCAACAAGGAAACAACAATCTCTTAATGAATTAAAATTGTTTTTTTTCCTAAACAATTTTAGATGCACTCTAAAAATCTAAAAATTAAATAAATTGGTAGTATATGAACAGAATAAATTCGTAATATATGAACAGTTTTTATTCCTTACAGCATTGGCATATTTCTTATTCCAGTGAAGCTTCTCGAGTTGTATTTGAACCGTACAAGGGCCAATTTCTGCAGCATGTTTTGTTTGTTATAGACCCAATTGCATATACAAGAATATTCCTAAAACCAAATGTTGAGAAGTTAATGAATAACCTAAGCACAAAATCAATGGATTGCATGGGGATGACCTGAGGTACTGTGTAGGCACTGGAAGTCCTGTCACATATAACAGATGATTCTTGTATGCTTTTCAAGGGATACCCACCCAAATCATAATGATAAAAAGCACAGCAAAGTATAAACCTTGTAATGATTTCACCAATGTTGTAGTCAAGGTAAATATAATGTAAAAGAGATCCCCTTAATTCAAGGGGAGCCAATTGGTCTCCTTGCACAGCTTGGTGATTAGAAAAGCAGGGTAAAATTTCAAAAATGGATTAAATATAGTGGGAATGGCCAGATGACAAAGTTGGCATTAGTTGTTTGTTTCCACCTACTGCCAACCGAAGCCTGAAAGGAAGGCACCTGAGGTTTTCTCAAGAGAGAGTGGGAGTATGATATTGCCTACTCTGAGAATAGAGGAAAGTAATTTTGTAGGGCGTTTTGAAGTGAACTTTCCAGAGGCCACCTATAACCAACATCTCTTTAGTTTTCCATGTTGCATTACATTATTAGTAGGCCTGTCATGTTGGTTGAGATGTCAATAGCTAACTACAGAGGACGGTAGAATCTTTAAAAAAAAATAGAAAGAAAAAATAGAAAGAATCATATTCTCATATATATGCCCTTCATCAACCATTGTGTGTCTGTGAAAGAGAGTGAATGTTTTTATACATATTTTTTTCTATCTAAATTAATTAAAAAAACAGATGGAGATCCATGTCAATCAGATCGTTCCATTCGATCCTGATACATCAATTTTCTAAAAGATAACAAAAATTAGGCATATGTTCATTTAATAAGCTATGTGGCAAGTGTTGATTGAGTCATCATATTTTTTTAGTTTCCTATTTTCTATTTTTACTCATCTTCATGACAAAATATAATTGTTTATTGTCTTTCCAATTCATAGAAACAATTTCTCGGTTCACTGATACCTTGGAATACTTGTCGTAGAATCACTAATATAATTTTTCGGTTCACTGATATTATAGGGACCTATAGGGACCTATTGATTGAAGTGAAGATTTTAAAAGATCTAGACATTAAAAAAAAAAATAATGATTTTAAAATATATAGTTCTAAAATCTAATTAATTGTTATAGAGCTTCACTAACGAACTTTTGAAATTACAATCTATGTTCCAGGGAAAAAAACATAACATGTTGAAAATAATGTCATTTAATAAACCCAATGCTTATTAGCCAATCTATGTTCAAGGGAAAAAAACATAACATGTTGAAAATAGTGTCATTTAATAAACCCAATGCTTATTAGCCAACCTATGTTCAAGGGAAAAAAACATAACATGTTGAAAATAGTGTCATTTAATAAACCCAATGCTTATTACCCAGCCTTTCTGTTTAGTAAATTTGAATATAAAGAAACTTCATACTCAGAAATCTTCACAAATTATCAAGAGTGACTCAACCGTTTTAAAGAGAATGTTACGAAGTGGTTTAAAATTTGACAAACTATACATAAGTATTAAAAAAATGAATACACAAGTGTAAAAGAAATCAAGCTTGAGTTATATAAACAAGTATATAGAAATCTGGAAAGAAATTGTAGAGTCTACCTTAGGAAACATCAACAGAAAAATGATAGGTAATACGAAAACATAAGAGAAAAGTAAGTAAATAAATGTAATTTTGATGATGTCAAAACTAGCTGGAGAGGAGGGAAATTAAGAGCTCCCCATTAAGTTTCCAAGAAGAGAAAGTTGAGATTTTCATCATTTTCCTCGTAGATTTATATGGGTTGGTTGTAATTTACTTCTCGTGATTGTGTTTATAAATTTCGTTTATTGTTTTTATTTTTTTGAATTGATCAGTTGTATAGTTTATATAATTAATTTCCAAAAATTTAATTAGAAACTAAATCAAAATAATAATTTGAAAAATGTCGGATTTGTTTTTGATTATTTGAAAGAACTTTATCTATCAAGTCGTAAAAGTTTGGTGATGCAAATTGGGTAGGATATGGGCCCTAAGATTTCAAAGTTTCTTTATTATAATATTTTAAACCAATATGGAAAGTTGTTAATTTAAAGTTGATTAGGTTAGAATTATAAACCAGAGATTGTGACAAATAAAATATAAATTAGGCTATGGCTTTCTCAAATAATTGAAAGCGGAGAAATAATTTGAAGTATTGAGGGTAAAGTCTCATGTAAAGACTACTCACAAATGATTGAGTTCACAAGGTATTAATATGAGATGAAAATGAGAAAAAATATCAACAAAAATGTATTGGACAAGTGCTAAAAATATGAAAATTTGGGCACTAGCAATCTCCCGCTAACTAAATTCATTACATGTACTTATGCAACCAATATTCAAACTGATTTTGAGAAGGTGATGCTCCTATGGACGTTGTTGAGGTTGTAATCAGTCTAATCTGCGTCATGTGTCTGCGTCATGTGCATGTGAATATCCTCATTTTCTTGAATTTCCTTCTAGTGGTCTAATTATTCTCTTTTAGGCAACTTGTACTCCTTCATGTATTGTTTGGTTAGAAGCTAGATCATTGGATAGTAAAAATTTAGACCTATCAATCCATATCCATAGTTTTTAATGCACTTATTATACCTATGGATTCTGTACTTTCAATAAGATACTCTGAACTTTTGGAGTACGAGCATGACTTAAATCCTACTCCGAAGAATGTGGTCCCAATTTTTTGAGAGATTGCTCGCGTCTCATAGATTGAGTTGTTAAGACATATAATGTTTCTTAGACAGAGAAGTTAGAACATGACCTGAAGTTGCAAGTCTCTTTATAGTTTAGTAGATTAGCCTTAATGAGCCGTCAAACAAACTATAAATAATTAGTTATATAATATTAGATTGCACATCAAATTTAAAATTCCACCCTTTGAAACATGTACATCGAGCATGTTATCAAGTAATTCAAAAATCTCTATATCATAGCCTATCATTATCAATTATTAAACGTTTATTGAAAATGATAGCATTGACGCCTATTTCAACTCTGGAAACTAGCATTCGCCACTAACCAATAGATGAATTTACTCTAGAAACTAGCATTCGCCACTAACCAATAGATGAATTTACATTGTTATAAGTCGATGTCATCATTTATACTATAATAGTTAATATTTCCTAGTGGGTACACCTCATATTTACTTGATCATAAGAGTAACCCTAACTCTATCAGAATTATAATATATATATAGGTTGTCAAATTATCAAGCTAAGTATCAAGGATGAATTTCAATAACATAATTGCCACATGTGTCTAATTTCACTGTGTCCAAAGCTCTCTTCACTTAATATGTATAATTTAGATTGTGGCTGCTTGAAACAAATATAATGTAAATGAGATCCCCTTAATTCAAGGGGAGCCAGTTGGTCTCTTTGCACAGCTTGGTGATTAGAAAAGGAGCCTAAAATTTCGAAAACTGATTAAATATAGTGGGAATGACCAGATAACAAAGTTGGCATTAGTTGTTTGTTTCCATCTACTGCCAACCGAAGCCTGAAAGGAAGGCACCTGAGGTTTTCTCAAGAGAGAGGTGACACTAGCCTCATACATCTAATGATTTATGTGAGATATTATATAAGGATAATGCCATATCTTTTTTTGGAAGAAACACAAAAAGCCCTCTTCTCTTTCATGAAAATGGATATTAACTTTTACATATTTATAAAAAAAGGATTGTGATGATAAAGTAGTTTCAATGAACTCTCGTCAACATCCCGCAACTGATGTGTATATTACTGATTGCGCACCAAGTGGCGCATGTGTTTCTAATTTCCACAGCATATACAGGTATACCATCTCGCCCTGTGTAGATCATACGCACACTCACCGAAATGTCTCTTCCCGAACACACTTCACCGACTCTCAGGCTCTCTGAGTAATTCACATTAATCGGTGATCCACCCATTTTCTTCACAATGGCATCAGATTCAAAATGTGAGAGAAAAGTTAGGAAAATGCAGACTGCGAACAACAGCTGAACAACATAGGGGCCATGGTGATTACTAAAGCACAACGCAGGCATTTTCTTTAAATGTAATCCTTCACAAAGCTACCTCCCCCCAAATTTGATGATTGTATTCCACTTCTGTAATTTCATTTGAGTTGCAATGAATTCATATGCAGACAAAAGTTTGAAGGAGAA